>PVKS010042170.1:0-15620 GCA_004027875.1 Aplodontia rufa
TTTTTTTTTTTTTTTTTCTAAAGAAAGAGAGGGACAGTGAGAGAGAGAGAAAGAGAGAATCGATTATATTTAGTTTTTCAGGTGGCTTTCATTGCTCCAAATTTGGAGATAAATTTCAAATATATATAGTGAGAGAGAGAGAGAGAGACCTACCAGCTAATATATTTTGAGGGATCCTGCAGAGAACACAAAACCACATCTACTGAATAAATTATAAATAGACTTCTCAAAAATAAAAGTAATTATGACATAAAGCATTTTGCATTTTTATTTCTCATTTGTCTGGTCTGACCACCTAGGGAGTATTACAGCTGAATTTTTAGACACCAGAATAAAATTAGTATGTAGAAAGGATAAGTTAAAGTTAGGTAGTAGTTTTAGTTTTGCTGCTATGACCCAAGGAGCTGCAAGAACCAATTTTTGGAGGAAAAGTTTATTTTAGGCTCACAGTATCAGAGGTATTAGTCCATGGAATGCCAGCTCTATTCTCAGAACTCAAGGAGGGCAGACATGGCTCCAGACAGCTCAAGGGGACACCTCACATTTAAACCATAACAGTAGTTCAAATAGTTCTTCCAGAAATACGGTTGGACAGAACACACACTTCTTTAAAATGGTCACAATCTTCTTTGCATAGTGGTGCATGACTGTAATCACAGCAACTGGGGAGGCAAAGCAGGGGGGTCACAAGTTTGTGGCCAACCTGGGCAAGAAAGGTTAAGTCAGTTGCCCAATTTACACACACACACACACACACACACACACACACACACACACAAAGAGAAAGGTCATAACCTTTCATGAAATAAACGTCTTTTAGCTAATGAAATAATTAGAAATATGCAAAAACTTGTGTATATAGGTTTATTTATTTTAGGAAAAACTAAAAAAAAAAAAACCCAAATGTTCCAAAGTAAAAGACATGGTACATAATTATTGTACAGTGTTATGTCTTCTACACCTAGTGCTTAAGTGAGCAAGGTAGAAGGAGCCTATTAGGGTTTGAATCCTAGATCCACCACTTAGAATCATAGGAATTTGGGTAAGTGACTTAATTTCTCTGTGTCTCAGTATCTTCATGTGCAAAATGTCATCTGCCCAACTGGGTGCAGGGATACATGCATACCTATAGTCCTAGCTATTCATGAGGGTGAGGCAGGAGAATTGCAAAATCAAAGTTAGCCTTGGAAACTTAACAAGACCATGGCTCAAAATAAAACAATGAAAAGGACTGGGATGTAGCTCAGTGTTAGAAGTGCACCTGTATCCAGTTCAATCTCCAGTACCACACACACATATACAAAAAAAATAACCTGCTCTATAGAATCACTATAGTGATTAAATGACAGTCGAGACTAGGACTCAGCATTTAATAAGTATTATTCATTATTATAGTATAGTACAAAATTACTAAACATATTATTCACTAGAAGAATATTGAAGACATGGTATAGAGTTTAAAATATTGATGGGTTAGAAAAGCAGAAGACAAAATACTACGCAGAGTAAAAAAATCCCTAAAGGAAAGGATATATATATATATATATATATATATATATATATATATATATATGAATATATATAAATGCTGAAAGAACGTATAGAAAATATTATCAGTAGCTATCTCTGTAGAGTGGGATTGTGTGTATATTGTGTGTGTATTTTCCTAATTGTTCAGTTCTATATTTTCAAAGTTTCTTATACTTAATATTTGACAACACCCAAAACTTTGCACCATATAGGTTCAATGGAACAATTTTCACAAACCAGCTACTTTATTGCTGAAGAATTCTGTAGCTTTGAATTTGAAGAAGATATTTTGAACATCTGAACATTAAGCACACTGTGGCACACCTGACATTTTATTAGAAACAGTTTATTTAAGAAGGGTCTATAGGGAGTGGTGGCTCACTGGTTGTGGCACTTGCCTGGTATGCGCCAGGACATGGGTTTGATCCTCAGCACCACGTACACAATGAAGTGTCAGAGCAATAAAAGCCATGTGAAAAACTAAGTAAAATTGATTCTCTCTTTCTCTCACTGTCGCTCTGACTTAAAAAAAAAAAAAAGTCTGTGGACTGGTTTACATAATCAGTCATTATTAAATAACTGAATTTAAAGCAAAATAAATTCAAATGTACCATAGACAGGTTAAATCTAAGTGGATTGGATATGCAGAGGACTTCTCATTTACTGGGTGCTGGCCAGCCTTAAAACAAAAGAGATTTTTTGTTTCAATAATTTGGATATTTTATAAATAGGGTCAAAGAATGAAGAGTCTTTTCTATACTTCAGTAATAAAAATTATTTTGTATAAGTTCTAATTATCCTGAAGCAATCAGTTATTTCTCTCTCTGGGAATTTTAAAGAAAGATTCTCACATCCTGCCCCACCATGCTGCGAACGGTGAGGTCCTCAGCAAGGGGTAAATTCATCCCACCTTAATGGTACTTCTTGCTATTTTATATCATAAACTAAGTGCATGAATGGTGATGTTTGTGACTCAAGAAATAAACTAATAACTTAATTTAAGAATGAATGCATGAAATATTGACGAAAGCTGCCTTTCTCTGAACTTTGCATTTGAGTCAATATGCTTTTCATATGTGAGGCTGCCACAGTCATTATAATCTGCAGGGTTCTAACATATAAGCATCCACCGTAGATGCTGGAATTAGACACACATATTAAGAGTTTTTACAGCATCTATTTTCTCTGTTGCCAGGAAGATTTGTTCCAAACAATCCCCTGAATTTTAACTATTTTAAACAAGAACATTCCTTTCCGCCAAGAAATCTATTTACCAGACATCAAAGCTTTGGAAAATTTTTAAGTAATGACAAACAGAACACAGCTGAGAAAAGACACTGCTCAAGAAATAGGCTTATCAGAGGTCCTATCTGTTCACAACTATAGAAGCCTAGGTGATGGAACAGGAAAGAAAAAAAAAAAAGCATTTTGATGGCAATTTCTGAAAAACCTTTCCTTTGAAAATGATCCATGGGTATCCAAACAAAATACAATTCTGAAGTAATATTCCTTAACCTTTTCATTACTGTTTGAGCAAATGAAGCAAAAACAAGACAAACAAAAAAGCCACAAGTAGGTAGAAAAATTTTTTAAAAATATATCCTCTGTGGCATGAATTAATGAAAAAACGTTTCCTGGAAATATAGTAGTATATACCATGTGAGGAATCAAATTCCAATTTGAAATACAAAAGTATTTACTCATTTATTCTGTATTACTGAAGCCCTACTATGCAGTCAGCACTTTATTAAACACCAGGAATTAGGGATTAACAGATAGTAAAAGGCTGTCTTTAAAGGACGTGGAAACAGACAAATGAATAAACAAATTCTATATTTTCAGGTGTGATGAGCATGATAAAGATGATTATAAATGATAAATGGTTATTGCTTATTAGCTCTATTTGTATTTGTTTTAAGGAATGGTACTCTTAGTATCTAGAGTTCTCTGCCCTTTTCATTGGAATCAAAAGTAGAAGCTGGTCCAGGGATATCCAAGAAAGCTTTTTGAGGATTGTGCTAGTTTTCTACAGTTGCTGTAACAAATTATCACAAATGTAGTGGCTTAAAACAATACACCTTTATCGTCTCATGTCTTCTGCATGTCAAAGTCCAGGCAGCTTGATTGGGTCCACTCCTTAGGGTCTCACATGACTAAATCAAGTCTATGTTCTTTACTGGAGACTGTGGGGAAGAATTTGGTTCCAAGTTCATTCAGGTTGTTGACTGATCTAGTCTCCTTGAAGTTCTATGACAGAGGTTCCAATTTCTTTTAATTCCTTCTCATTCTATGCATGTGACCCTTTCTAGAAATAGCAAGTTGAGAACTCTCCTCTTATGCCACACCTCTCTGACTTTCCTACTATTAGTCCTGTGATAACTCTGTGTCTAGAGGGACAATGATATGAGAACCTAAGTAATCCAGGATAATTTATCTTAAGGTCTGTAACCTTAATTACATTAGCAAATTCTGCTTAGTCATGTAACATGATTTATTCACAGGCTCTAGGTAGAACAGCATGGACACCTTTGTGTGTTTATTTTACCTACCAAATATAAATTATATTTCTAACAACGGTTTCTGTTTATTCATTGTTCAAGAATCTATACCTAATAAAGATGGGCTGTTCTTCTACTTCTAGGACATTCACTTGGCCAGGAGATTATATGACATGGCTGCTCAGACAAGTCCAGATGCTCACATACCTGTGTTTTTTGCCCTTATGAAACTGGAAACTATGCATTTGCTCCGAGATATCCTATTTTTTAATGTAAGTTTGTCTCAAATATGTCCTGAATCTCTAAATTCAAACTCCAGTGAGCAACACTTAGGGACAAAGTGCTGAGACCCATGGGAGGAGTATTTTTCAGACTAGCATTTCTTGGATAAGTGGAATTCAAAGTCTTATACTTACCATGCAGAGCAATTCTGCTGTTATATTGAGTATATGTTGACACTGCATAGTACAACCAAAATATTCATTTGGCAGATATTCTTTCTAGCACATACTATGTTAAAAGGCTTAAGCAAAGTAACATGTGCTATATATACTTATTCAAAACATAGCTCTTGCCATCAAAATCTGAGACTGGTAAGCAAATGGCAGATGGCAAGTGGTACCACAAAGAACTATAATTTGAAACAAGTAGAAATGAAATTTTATAAATCTTAGAGATTATTCCAAAATGTGTTAGTTAAGAACCATGTGGGAGCTGTAAGCCAGCAAAGTTCATGCTTTTTAAGACTGAAGGAGCAGAGGAATAAATGTGAGGGGAGGGTGATGGTGGTAGGTTTGGGAGGACATGACAGTTTTGAGTATAATAGGGGCTGTGATTTGTTTTGACGGAATGTCTCTTGCCAACAGTTTACTATGAGATGGAAATGGATGAAACTGGACAACACCCTTGGACCATACTGGGATTTATTTGTCATTGGTCTAATTGTTGTCATGCTGATCTTCTTGATTAGAAATCGCCATAGGTAGGATCTGGATCATAGGAAAAACTGCTCGTGGTTTCACACCAAGCTATCCTCACTAAATAATTACCTCATCCAAATCAAGATCCACCTGATGTCCCACACAGGCCTGTGATGGAAAGTGGACAAGGCCTGAGACCAACACATCCTAGAGGAACAACTTCAGACTTCCTGCTTAATTGAGGGGGCCACGTGGGGATGCTGGGGACTGGTCACCTAACACTTTGCTACAAAATTATCAACTTGGTGATCTAGTCCTGAGTAAAGGATAAAGACCACCATCTTCATGGTGATTATAATAAAGGTGGTTTCCTCACAAAGGTGTCCTCCCCTTTCAAGAGGGATTTCTTGGTTTCTATAGACATAGTGAGGTAAGGAGAAGTGGAAGTTCGGGGATGATAGGAATACAGATACCTCTGAAGAACCTGAGAACGATAATTTCAAATTGCGGCCTTAATGAAAAATAGCACCTTTCATAGTATGTTGTTCCTGGAGAGAAAGGAGTGGGGCTGATCTGACTCTTCACCAAGGTTCTTTCTACCAAAGCTCCTGTAGTTGCTGGGTAATGAACAAAGTCATTCAGGGGTCCATACAGCATGATACCTCCTCCCCATCCCTAAGTGGAACCCTATTCTCCCTGAAGAATCCCCCTTGGTGCACCCATACAGGGGAACTTCTAGGAAAAAAATTATAAAGTCTAGATTCTCTGGTTCTTCTAATATATAAATCAGAGGCCCAGAGCTTCTGGGGGTGGGGAGCAGTGTGGGCATGAATGCCCTTGACTTATGTCCAGGGCCAGGAATGTATCCTAGTTTCACGGTTCTCTATTTGACCTCTCAAGTCTCCATTTCCGGATCTGCAAAATGGGAAGAATATCTTAGAAAGCTAGTATGAGGATTAAATGAAATAATGCATGAAGAGGGAGTGACACAGAGCTTCACTCCTAGAATGAGTTCTGAATATGCTTTAAAAACTCACAGCAAACCAGTTGGATTGGGGAGACAGTTGAGCTGATAATCTGTGCTCTGCCATTAGTCTTCCAGCCAGAATACTGGGTGTTTTGGTAGGCAGAGACCCTGCTTAACTACTTAAAATCCAAATTAGGGACAAGAAGAGTTAATTTTTTTTCTTTTTCATTTTTTTTATTGAGAAATTTATTTTTTGAACAGCCATACAAGTTTTTAACAAAATAGTATAAAATGTATATAGATTCTGGAGATTAGATTTACCCCCAAGAGTGCCCCCCGCAATTACGCACCCTTATCCCTCCCTTCCCCTTCCCACAATATCTCTAAAAAAGTATTAGGTTGTATAACATTACACCTTATCTGGATTTAACACATGATAATAGACCACCTTTCTCAATGGCCAGGGTCTTGTTCCAGCCTCCACAGATGAGTGGAGACATCCGACTCTTGGTTCTCTGGGTTAAGCTGATTTCACTTAGCATAATTAAGAAGAGTTAATTTTTAAAAATGATGTGGAGAATGGTACAAGATGGTAAGAGAACCTGGAAGAACTTGGAATTTTCAGGCTTTGAAAGCAGGAATGGTTTAAGAGGCTTACGTCATTGCAATGTCCATTTTTGGGCCTCCTCTCTGGTGCCACTAACTATAATTGATCCCTCCACCATGGGGGCAGCTTCAAGATGACTGACAAAGGAGAAAGAATCTCCCACCATATTTCTCGGTTATTGTAAAATACCACCTCCTACTGTTCCCCATATCATGTAACAGAGAGAACACACTGACCTACAGTAAATGTAGTCTCCAAAGAGATTTGGAGATTGGTTCCAATAGAATTAAAGAGAGAATAACAATGCTCATCTGCTATCTTCACCATAGAAGACAAATCAGACTAGGACAATGACTCCTGAATAAGCTGAGGTTACCTTCATGTCAAAACAAAAACAAAAACAAAACAACAACAACAAAACAACCAGGTAGGCTTGTGTTCCTACAACCGTGGGACCTGGCTCTGCAAAGTAGCCAACCAAAGTCATTAGAGGCTGCTGTGACCTGGCATGTGAGTTAGGCCAAGTAATTGATACATCACACCAAGATCTGGAACAAAGCAAGAAGAGGAATGGATGCTGAGAGAAGAAAAGGGCCTCAATTCAAACAGCTTCACATACATGTCAAATCTAAGTGATGTGATTTTCTTAGTTTAGGTTTCTCTAGAAGCTGGCTATGTGATGGATTTGAGTAGTCTATTTGGTAGGGACCTCAAGAAATACAGGTAGGAAGAGAGCATAACAGAGTGAAGGTTACTACCATGGGTCACTGGAGCTCAACCCCCCTGGGGATCTCCAGTAGCCTGGGTAGAATATGTACCTCATAGTTATTCCACCCAAAGGACAGGGACCCAGGCATTTATTCACAACTTCTAGAAATAGTTGGTTGAGGGGTATTTTATGGGGGGATTTATTCTCTGCTCTTCCAACCGGCCGTGTAGACAGGAAGAACCAGTGGAGAAAGCCCTTAAGCAAATAGATGCAGGTTCTTGCAGCTAGTGCTTTTTGCCTCCCAATAACAATTGGAAGGGCAGAGGGGTTGAGGCAGGGCACCAACAGCGTCTGCGACAGTGTTTAAGGGCTGCTTTCAGGACCCACTCACAACTCCTGACAATCCACAGAGTACTTGCTGTGTCCCAAGGACTTTGCCAAGAACCTGGGAAATAAAAATGAGCCCTATGCAGTCCCTATCCTCAGGAAGCTTGCAATGTGTGGTGTAGAAGAGAGAAGACACTATTTACTAGGGTACCACATGTGCCAGGCATTTTCGTAGGGTTAGCTTACTTCTTCCTCCTAGATACTCTGTGAAGTAGAATCCTTCTTCCTGTTCTATAGACATGAAGTAAAATGATCTGATACTTTTTCAGATAGTACAAGCATTAACAGAGGATATTTAAAAGCAAAATTATAGCATTGTGATGAACAGTTTCTGCCTCTACAAGAAATGTGGATGCTAATGGAGTAAATGGGTGGGCAAATGTAAGCTGTGAGTTCCTAAGAAATGAATGCAGTAAGTAGGTTGCAGCCTGCCTGCTTCAGCTGGAACTCTGAAGAGGGGGTTGGCGAGTGTGGGACATGGTCAGTTCTGCTCTGTTTCCTCCCGTTTCCCCACCCTACTTGCCTCTGGCTCCTCCATAGTTGAAGAGAGTGGGAGTGGTGAGAGGGTGGTTTAAGAAAGAGGAAGGATTTTACTAAACTGGCACAGAAGTCATCCTGTGAAAGTGCCCACTAAGCATGGAAGTTCACTCCCATGGAGCACTTTGGTGTCTTTCTTAGGGATTCCCTCCTTGGGAACTTCTGTCTTTATTTGGGACCTCCCAGAAACAGACTGAGGCAATCATTTAAAAGGTGATTCCAGGACTCAGAAGTAAGGGAATGGGAAGAATGAAAAGCCATAAAATCAGGTGCTTGATTGAGATCACTAATGCAGGCAAAGGGGGTTCTATTCTACCAGGATCTGAAGAGATAACAGGACACTTTGCAACTGTGGCTAAAAGACACAAAACTGAGGGCCTTATCCCAACCTTCCCTTTCCATCATTTGAGGATTGCTCCCAGAATATATTTGCTACCCCTTCACCCATTTTAGACTGCTTAAAAGAAGCTTTGGGGAAGCCTCTAAGGAAAAAAAAAAAGACTCAGGTCTTCCCTTAGTGTTACATAGCTAATACTGAGTTATAATAGACTCAACAGCTGCAGCTGAAATCAGAGATAGACAGTCTAAGCATCTGTTTCCAGTGAGGCTTCCTGATTCCCAGTGCCTACCCTGGTCATGCATTGGTCTAGCCAACAGACTCTCTTTGCTGGTAGTCTATTGTAAGCTTAGTATGCAAAAACGAGTAAGAATTTTGAGATGAGGGAGATTATCCTAAATTGTTCAGATAGGGCTTTAAGGCAATCACAAGTGTCCTTACAAGAGAGATGGGCAGATGGCAATTTGACAATGACAAAAAAGGATAGACTAGGGTGATGCAACTACAAGGCAAGGTGTGCCAGCAGCCACCAGAAGCTGGAAGAGGCAAGGGATTCTTTCCTATAGCCTCTGTGATCCTACCAACACCTTGATTTCAAACTTTTGACCTCTACAACTATGAGAAAATAAATATCTACTGTTTTAAGCTAACAATGTTGTGGTGATTTTTTTATAGCATTAATAGGAAACTAATATGCTATCTCTTCTGTAAGTATGTCAATGCTGGTTTGTTTCTTTACACCTTTCTTTATCTGGTGTCTGAGAAACACATATTCTTGCCCCTACTATTGGTGGATGTGTAGCTGGCTTCAAGGGCAGCCATGTTTCTTGCTCTATCTTGCTGTCATTCTCGTTCTAAGGCAGATAGCCTCAACCTCTTGCCATTAGGCACATGTCACACATCCATTATGAGCCCCAAACTCCAGGGACCACAGATCAAGTTCTCTAAGTGGCTTCGTCATAGCCCATCTCTCTTGGGTAAAGTTGAGGGGAGAGCTCTGTCTTCCTTTTCTCAGTAGAAAATGCAATAGCAATTAGAAACTTCTAAGAAAAATTTGCCTGTGTCTTCCTACTTCAACCCTTAAACACCCAACCGAGTCACTGGCAAGTGCATATAGGATATCCAGTCTCTTGGCTTATATAATTGGGACCACTTGCCTCTTTTTGTTAACTCTCAGTGTGGGGAGCTGGATTTATCCAGTCTCTTGGCTTATATAATTGGGATCACTTGCCTCTTTTTGTTAACTCTCAGTGTGGGGAGCTGGATTGTCCCCCGGGAGCCGATCAGGAGGAGGATGAGTGCCCACGGCTGGAAACTGGGCCCCTCCTTGTCCGGGGACCCCTTCCCTCCCAGCCGGGGAAACGAGGCAACCACACGCAGCTGATGGCAGCTCAGGATCCGCTTATTATTAAGGCACACAGGGTTTTTATATAGGGAGGAGGGGAGACAGCCAAGGAATCAATAATCCTCCTAAGGGAGTTGCCAGGGGTTATACAGATTTCGAGTACAGACAAACAACTAGGTAACAGCACATTCCAACCCACTCCAATCTTCATTTTGCATAACAATTAGGAAGCTTAACAAAGCAGGACCTAGCAGCTCTTCCAGAAGGAACTTATAGAAATAGTAACAGGCTCGCTCTAGGGCAGCTGTTGAAATGGGGGTGAAGGCTACACCCCAACACTCAGAATTTGAGTCTCAGTCCAAACCAAGGCTGTAAAAATTCTGTTTTATTGTCCAGAAATTCTTAGCAATTTCTTAAATTAGGATGTGTATCCCAGACTGAGAAGCAGTGAATTGCTCCAACCCTAATGCACCAGGAACAAGGCTGGGGCCTCTATCACTTTTACCTCTCCAGCTTACGCAGTGTTATTCTCAGGAAAATGAGACTGTTGAATGAGTCTACAATTCCAAAGCCACAAAAATGCAATAATATGCACATGTGTAACTTCAGAACTAAGAAGGAACTCTCTACTTATGGCAGGGTGGAAATAAAATCTGCTTATGTACCAGCTAAAAACCTATGTGTAAGTTTGTAATGGATTCATAAAAATAGTCTTTGCCAACAGTATATTATAGTCATACAAAAAACTAAGGCATCAGAAAGGAAATTCGATTTTTTTTTTAAACTTAGAAATAACATTACAAGAGTGAGGGAAGGAAGGGGTGGAATGGAAGAAAGGGAGGGCAGAAGGAAGATAGGACAGGATGAAGGCAGAACCTTGGATTTCACAATAATTTTTACTCCATGAAGGGGTTATAGGTTTTCCCATTCTATCTTCCCTTCATTTAAGAAGAGAAAAGCCAGAATGCTTTAGTGTTTTGGTTTTCTATGATTAAAATACAAAAACTATTCACCTCTTCTAAGACATATCCTTTTTATAAGAAAAGGTATCAATCTACAGCAAAAATAAATGTGCCATGCTAACAATAGTTTATAATTAACAAGAAAATCGTAAAACTAAAAATAGTGATTTCTCTGAGGCAAGAGTCATGTGCTGATTACGTATTTCCAGAGACACATTATACCTGAAGCTTTAAAATTTCCAAATTCCTGAGCTCAGTGGCTTCTCAAGGTCTACTTCTGGGGAAACCTACTGAAGAGTCTTGTTTTATTTTCCGGATAAGGACACTCTGGCTCAGATTGCAGATCAACAACTTATCTATTGTTAATTGGTAGGTTTAGGATTCAAACTCAGGACCGACCCACAAATTAGTTCTCTTTCTTCTGTTCTATCCTCCCCTAATTATTAGCTTATTATTGTTAAAAATAGCTTTCACTGTCATATCTGTTATTTTTTTACTTTTCCATAAAAGTATTATAGTGCACAATAATCAAACCCTACAATCTTCTTTTGGAAAATTACTTTAAAAATCATGTTTCAAAACATGCTGGAGAAAACTTGACCAACATAAAAATTTGAAATGCATTGTTAATTTTGTCATGTAATTCATTAATGATGCAGAATGAAAGGTGAAATCTTGTGATCAATCAACACTATTGACTAATACTATTTGGACTGTCCAGTAAGCTACACAGACTTTCCTCCCATTTTCTTTCCTCTTGCTACCCTATGTAAATGTGCTCTCCAAATACAGCTCCCTTTCCAGATGGATGGTGTCTGTGGAAGGTACCCTCAGTGTCCTACCTGTGTGCCCTCAGCACTGTTCTGAAATAACTGGCATCTTCCATGAGGTAGTCCCCCTGCAATCTTTGGCTTGCTACCTCCAGTACCTGCCTGCCTTTAGGTGAGGAGGCACTCTGGCTGCGGAAACACTGTTGGCCACAAGAAAGTCAGACCATAAGTGCCATGGAGTTAATACGCCCAGGAGCAACCCTGAACCAAGCAGGGACAGGGATTCTGCAGTGTTCTTGCTGACTGACAGTGTGTTCTGCAGTGCTTCTCAAAAGGTGCCCAGCAGATTGAGGCCCAGTTGCCCACTGCAGTAAGCTGCTCACTAACACACTGTTAATGGCTTTCTTCCCTCCAATTTTCCTACCCCTTCGCCTTCCAAATAAATTCCCTGCCCAAATAAACTAACTTGCTCTCAAATCCTTGTGTCAGGGTGTGGTTTGGGGGAAATGCAAACCAAGAGTTTCAGGAAAAATCATGTTAAACATACCAGAGGACACAGAGAAATAGCAAAGTTAGGAATAAAAGCAACATTTATAACCCACATGTTTCAATCTATCGTAGAGAAAACCTAACATACAAAAGCATGAAAGGCATCACTAATTCTGTTATGTAATTAACAAATCAGAATGGAATATGAAATCATGATTGTGCACTAGGTGGAAGCGGGGGCCAGTTTTTGATTAGTTCACCATTGTATCTTCAGCACAAAGCACTGTTGCCTGTACATAATTGATCTCAAACACTTCTTTTATTGGTGGGGAGGTTGGGATTTTTTGTTTTTTTCTTTTTTCTTTTGGAACTTGGATCAAACTCGCCACTGCACACATGGAAGGTAAGCACTTCCCAACTGAGCTATATCTCAGCCATGGTCTCAAACACTTTTTATTTATTTTATTTTATTTTTAGAAGGACAGAGAGAGAGAGAGAGAGAGAGAGAGAATCAATTTTTATTTAGTTTTTCATGTGGCTTTCGTTGCTCTGACATAGTTATGTACGTGGTGCTGGGGTTTGAACCCACGTACCTGCGCATGCTGGGCAAGCACTGTAACCGCTCCAGCCCCATCAAACACTTTTTGAATGAATAAATGAATGAACAAAAAAGTGAATGAATAGATGAGAACTTCTTGCTCTCTCTGTATGTTAAAATGACAAGTTATCCTAATTAGTGCCAAAGAAAGGGCCAGGATCACAAAACAGAAATATGAGATGGAACAAGGAGAACAGTTTTTCCGTTACTCTCACAGAACACTCCTGACATTACATGTGTGGAAGGTTTTCCCACAGCAAAAAATTCTCCAACACTTTGGACACTAATTGGGTGTTGTACAATTCAGTTCAACTCGGACACTATGTGCCTGAAGTTAGTTAGCTTTAGATTCCACTAGTTGAAGGACTTTGTACCGCAGGACTACCTCCCTACTTCTGATGCCAACCAGAGGTAGAAGATGCTCTGGTTATCCATATTTCTGTCCAAGTTGGCTACAAATCAGGGGCTGCACAAACCTCCTTCCCCCCACTATAAAGGTTCACAAAACTCAGGGAAACATTTATTTTTTAAAAGGATATCATTAAAGGATCAGTCAGAAGAAGGAGTAGATAGGGCAAGATCTGGGAGGGTCCTTAGTGCAAGAGTTTCTGTTCCCTTGACATTCTGGTTTGTCACCCTCCCAGCATGTGGATGTGTTCTCAATCCAAACGATCTTTAAACTCATCTTTTATGGTTTATATGGAAGCTTCACTACACAAGTGTGATTATTAATACAATCTCTAGCCCTTCTCTCCTTCCTGGAAGATGGGGGCAGCACTTAAAAGTTTCCAATCTTTACTCCTGATTTGGTCTTTCTGGTTATCAACACCCATTCTGACGCTGTCTAATAAGCCCATCAAGAGTCACCTCGTTGGGGTGGAACGGTGGCTCAGCAGTTACGGCGCTTGCCTGGCATGTGTGAGTACGTGACTTAAAACCCTGGAACCACGTACATAACGAAGTCTCAGAGCAATGAAAGCCACATGAAAAACTAAACAAAATTGTTTTTCTCTCTCTCTCTCTCCTCTCTCTCTCTCTCCTCTCTCTCTCTCTCTCTTTCTCTCTCTCTCTCTCAGTCCCTCTCTCTTAAAAAAAAAAGTCACCTTATTGGAAGAAAGACACTTCTATTGCCCAGGTAATTCCAAGGTGTTTAGGAGACCCATGTCAGGAACCAAAACTGAACTCAAAATCCAAACATTAGAACAAAGGATGTTTCTAGCATCCCTATCACTTAGAGATTACGAAGATTTTAGAAGCACTGTGCCAGGAACTGAGGAAGAAAACCAAATACGTATTTCTTATTACATAACAATATCACACGAAATGAAGCAATTTAAACCATCATCTATAAGATTTGAATAAATGGAAACATATCTTGTGTTGAAAAGGAAAATGTCAGAATCTAGAGACAGTTTAATTTTTCCTAAATTCTATATACATTTGCTAATAATGGTTTGGATGTGGTTTGTTCCACAGGGGTTGATGTGTTTGGAGGCTTGGTTCCCAATAATGTGAAAGTATTAATTGGTGGTGGGATTTTTTTATATAAAGGGGGGGGGGAGAGAATCAATTTTATTTTTCATCTGGTTCTGGTTTCTCCAACACCCAGTTGTGTACGTTGTGCTGGGGCTGGAACTCAGGTCCTCACACATACCAGGCAAGCACTCTAACCACTGAGCTACTGCTCTAACCTTTGGAATTTTTTTTTTTTTTTGAAAGAGAGAATCATTTTTTATTGAGTTTTTCACATGGCTTTCGTTACTCTGACACTCAGTTGTGTATGTGAGTTCTGGGGTTTGAACCCGTGTACTCATGCATGCCTGGAATTTTTTTTTTTAAAAGAGAGAACCAATTTCATTTTTCATCTGGTTTTTGTTTCTCCAACACTTAGTTGTGTATGTGGTGCTGGGATTCAAACCCAGGGCCTCATGTGTGCCAGGCAAGCACCCTACTGCTGAGCCACTGCTCTAGTCTCTTGGTGGTGGAATTTTTAAGAGGTGGGAGCCTCATGGAAGGGAATTTGGTCATGAGGACATCACACTTGGAAGAGATTAATGTAGTTTTCACAAGACCCTGGTTAGTTAGAGAGTGAATCATTACAAAAAGAGCAAGTTTGGCCCTGGAATCTTTCTGTCTTCATGTACTGCCATGTGATTGCTTTGCTTGCCTTCCTACCATTGTGATGGCATCTGGCAAGAGGCCTTCACCAGAGATGAGCAGAAGCTGGTGTTATGTATTATTCAAGTGTGACCTAAATAATCTTTTATTCTTTACAAATTACCCAGCCTATTTTTTTTATTATAGCAACAGGAAATAGACTAAGTCAACATACTTAATTAAAATACTAGGAAAATAGTTTTAAAACTACGCTGTTGGGGCTGGAGCAATAGCTCAGTGGTTATGGTGCTTGCCTGGCATGCAGTTGGACCTGAGTTAAATCCCAGCACCACGTACACCACAAACTCAGAGCAAGGAGGGCCACATGAAAAACTAGATAAAATTGATTCTCTCCTCCTCTCTTTCTCTCTCTCTCTGTCCCTTTATCTTAAAAAAAAAAAGGAAGAAAGAAAAAAGTACACTGTTGCTTTCAAATTTGTAAGGAAAAATAAATGAGTAGCAAGGATAGTCGTGGCAAAGAAGAGTAGGGTAGGGGAAATAAATAAGCCATTAAATACAAAGGTATGCTAATTAATTCATTTGAATAAGTCGAATAAGTCGTAATAGACTAAAGCATTGGAAATGATACAAAGAAAAGGACAATTGAGAGACTCTTCAAGATGGCGATCTGAAGACAAAAGGCTTCCATTGCACCCCCGTGACTGATCAGGATATCTCCGGCTTCTCATCAGTTTTTTAAGGTGCGTTTTGGGAAAAGGCATTATGAATCACCAGTTCTGATCTCAGCATTGGTTTTGGGGAATAGAAACCTACCAGCGAGCGAACAGGGATTCTTTGTCCCGCGCA
>PVKS010042171.1:0-15589 GCA_004027875.1 Aplodontia rufa
GCTCCCGGCAGAGTGTGAGCTTGGCAGGCCTCTGCTTAGTTGGGGTCAGGATGCCACCAGCAATGAAATCTGTGACTCTGCTCAGACCTGCTGCATCAGCTGCTGCTGCTTGCCGCCCCATCTCTGCAGCTGGTCAGAGATTGTGTCCAGTGAGCGGGCTGAAGGTAAGACAGCAGGCCACCTTTCTTGGCCGAACAGACAAAAAAAAAACCTATCTCTCCTTGCTCCCAGGGTCGCACCAAGCAAATAGCCGAACCACAGCACTCCTGGTGGAGCAGACAGAACTCTTTCTGGCAGGCTGTCAGCACAGGTAGCCTTCTGTGTCCCTGGAGGGAGGGGGAAAATCACCCCCCTCCCCTTTTTTTTTCTTCTCGTGAAACTCCCAAGACTCGGCTCCTTATAAAAGCTTCACAAACTAGTACTAGAAGTTCAAATATAGATTTCCCTGGATGCACCTTGGAAAATTGCGGATGCACTGGATTTTTCCCAAGCAGACCCGGAGCCTCAGGAAATGCTGTCTCCCTTCAGGTCGCCATGTTGGTCCTTGATGGGATATTTTTTAGCACTCAACATTTTATTGGTTTCTATTTAATGAAAAATAAATCAGACATATTGGAAACAAATAACAATCAATATACAAATTGTTATTGCTATTGCTATACTTGAGTAGAACTAAATTCAGATAATACAATGAAATAGATGGAAATGTTTATAAACACTTACATAAAATTAAATATTTGCTTTGCTCCTTATATCTCAGATATCCTCCCCACTCACCTTTAAGGCCCAATAAAGGTCACCTTTCATCTTGCACTCTTTCCTATAACCTCCTTCTAGGTTCTAATAAGCAAAATTGATGATACTTCCTATATCTATTCAAGTTCCTTTATTCTTCTTTATTAGATACTTGATTTGTAAATATATATTTAGATTAGCAGCTTAGGATTTCTTCAGACAGAAATTTTACTTGTTCATTTTTGCTTCATCACTGCCAATTCTGAAGTTTGAATATATGTAGTGAATATTCTGTTGCAATTGGTGAGAAATTGATGGTATCAATAATGAAGGAGAAACTGAGTATAAAATTTCACATTCAGTGATCTTTTAAATTAGCTGTATTTCACTATAAACCCTGTTAGTGATTTAAATTGGGAACCCCAATAAAATAGGTTCACATCCAAATCCCTTGTATCTGTCACCCTGAAAACCTTGTTTGGAAGAAGGATATTTGCAAATATAATTAAGTCTCTTGAGATAGGAACATCCTAGATTTTCACTTGAGCCTTAAATCTGAGGACAAATGTCTTTATAAAAGATAGAAGTGGAAAAGAAATGCATATGGCTATAGCGGTGGCTCGGTGGTTAAAGCGCTTGCCTGGTATGTGCAGGAACACGGGTTCAAACCCCAGCACCCACGTACGCAACTAAGTGTCGGAGCAATGAAAGCCATGTGAAAAACTCAATAAAAATCGATTTTCTCTCTCTCTCTCTCTCTGTCCTTCTCTCTTAAAAAAAAAAAAAAAAGAAAGAAATGCATATAATACACACCCATACATGTAGAGGAAAAGGTGGTGACAGTGGAAGCAGAAATTGGAGTCATGTGACTATAGTCACAGAAGCCAACAAAGACCGTCCTCAACCACAGGCTGGAAGCAGAAGAAAGAATTCTTCTTTGATCTTCCAAAGGAAGTATTTCCCTGCTGATCCCTCGATTTTAAGTTCTGGTCTGCAGAACTCTGGCAGAATATATTTCTGTTGTTTTAAGACATCAAGTTTATGAGAATTTGTGATAGCAACACTGGGAGACTTATACAAAAACAATGGGAAAATATAAGAGAAATAGAAACTAACTTCACTGTCTTCAATAGAATGTCTGTGTAAGAGCACTCATTCCCAAACACACATAAAAGTGCACAAATACATACGAAGAAGACACCTGCCTTGTCAAAAATTGAAAATTAATACACTAGTACGTAGTTTGTGTTCAATTAGTTCAGAGTCAATTTATTTAACTTTTCATGTGGCTTTCATTGCTCCAACACTACATTGTGTATGTGGTGCTGGGGTTTGAACCTGCATCCTCATGCATGCCAGGCAAGCACTGTAACCATTTAGTCACCACTCCAGCTCCTTGATAACTCATTTTTAATGTGGAATACTTGCCATATTGGGCCCAGTTTCCCAAGAGAGAAGTTGGAAATTCATCATTCCAAATGTTAATCATGTACACTTGGATTGAGAAGTCAAACATGGAGGATGGGGACAGATGGGAATTCTAGTGTTAGTCAGTGGAGGCTTTGGTTTTGGAGAGCTACAGCAGAAAAGGCTCAGAATGCAGATTGCATCATTTACACCCGCTGGCAGAGGAAAAGGGGGCCTTGGTGGGCCTTTCGCTGTTTGTATCCAGCATTGCGCTTTGCAGGGTCATGTCCAAGTCTCTGATTTTCCTTTTAAACCACCAATGTGCATTTCCCTTTTTACAGAACTGACTTGCTCAAATTGGAAATTTGGAAAGAATGAGAAGATGAATTGAGGAAGGACATGGAAATGAAGTATGTTTAGATTTGACAGAGTGTGAGCTTAAAAAAATTAAGTGATGGATTAGCATTTTGTAGGACCATATTTGAAAATATAAAAACAATTTCTCCTCAAACTCCATCCGCTATGTTCAAGTGGATCATTCAATCACATCATTGCTCTATTTTAATATGTGATGTGTGTACCCCTCTTTCTTTTCCTCTAATGCCTTGTTGCAAGTCTCTTCATTGGTTTCTTGGCACTTCAGACTCATTATTCTTTATATGGAAAAAAATAAATCTCTCTACATCACCACTCCAGGATGCCATTCATATCATTGAGTATATTTCTCTAATGCAAATGAATGAGTTAATGATTAGGTGTGTGAATAATATTATATTGGCATGTGCAATGGATCTTAATTGGTTCTATATATATTTTAGCAAAACAAAGGAATAATTATGTTTGATATAAAATATGAATTTTTCTTTCTCTCAGTGATAATGCTTATTGCCAGCTATTTATTACATGTCATCTCATTATATTTTTGAAAGATCATGTTTTATCTTTGTATTCTGTATGTACAGTGGGAAAACACAATTTTTTTTCTACTGATAAAACCTAGTTTTATTGTTTTAGCATAATTAGCCTTAAAAATTGTACATTACTTTATTATCTTTGCATTTACAGTTAATTTTGCAGGAAAGCATATGCAAATCTTTACTAAAAGAATTATAATTTTTATATTAAAGTATTTGAATAAAAAAGCAACAAATTTTACTTTTGACATTGCTAATATAAACTGTTTGCCTTTAAAATGAATCTAAGTCATAAATACCAGTACAAAATGCTTAAAATAACTATTTTTAGATGAAAAAAGTTTTCTTTTTTCAGTCATATTGGGATTCCTGTTTTAATGTAATATGTAAAGTGGCTTTATGCAAAAGCTGGAAAAGAACTTACTAGGATAAAACATTTACATTCCTGAACATAGCCTTTCTAATGGTTCTTTATTATAGAATTATCTTACTATGTTTACAATCTCTTCTCTCTGTCATGATCCCTGTGCATCTGCTGAAGACAACATTTCGTGAATCTTCTTTGAAAGTACTTTTTATGTTGATTTAGGCATTAACTTCCTTTATATTACCACAAAAACAAATAAATCACCCTATGTTAAGCAATCTTTCCAGTTTATATAGCATGCTGCTTTCACTAATTCTACAGTTCACTTTGTATATATCACATATAATATGACATCGTTCATTCATAGATACAAAGATCATGCTTCACAAAGAACTATATGTTATAAATTTCAGGAAAACCACTACTAGATCTAAAACTTACTTGATTTCTATGCAATAAAATTTATTGATGGTTAAATAAAACTTTAATAATCAGATCTACAGTAAGCTCTTATTTTTTTTATTTAACTTAAAAAATATATGGGATCAATATCAATAACCCTACAGATATAAAAACTAATAACTATTATTTTAAAGATACCTCTTAAAGTAATATCAAGAGGAGAGTTTGGATTCTAATTTTAATCTCATGATCCCTCTGTTAAAATGTAAAGCTTGTGGGTTGAAAATACTTGATATAGAAAGATAAATTATTCGAATTTTATTCTCTTAAATTTCCCAAAATACACAAATTTTAAGGGACAAGGCCCATAAATCTATTGTTTTTCCCTACTTTCTGGGTCTCTGTGTGGAAGCCTTAATTTCTTGACTCTGTGGAAATTTAAAATTTCTTATGTAGAAGGAGAAAATAGCCAAAACACAATACATCTCTTGCTTGGTTTCCATGGAGATGTGACAATAATTTCTAATCTTATTATTTTAAATCACAATTTAAAAATTGTTTAGATTTCAATTATTCAGTATTTTAAAACCTATGTGTTCCAAGAATATTTGTTAAGCTTTGATTAAATAAATTAGTGATTTTTCATAGTCCTATATGTTAACTATTATATATATATATATATATATATATATATATATATATACATGTAGATATTCATTAAAATCCAGATGTTATTTGTTAGCTAAACTGTTGAAGATGAAGTTTTTTCTTGGTTCATGTACACCACAGACACATTTTTTCTATTCGGGCATTTAGATCTGCAATTTATTAAATATGTGAAAGTTGGTAATTGAAAAACAATTTAATTCAAAATTTCATGTGCAAAATTTGAGGAAATATTACCTAAAACTGGAAATAATTTAAACTGGTAATAAACAAAGTAATGATAGATGGGAACTTAATAAATTAATTTCCCTCTCTTTACTCTTTTGCAAACTAACTGGAAAGTGCTCCTATGAACGGTGCCACCTGCAAAAGGGGTTCTATGTTTTTGTGTATTTATACTCTCAAAGGTACTACAACTTAAATTAGGCAGACTCTACCACTTTACCAGAGATAGGAGAATACAATAGAATTAAAAAGTCAGAAAAAACCCACTTGCCTTTAATCTCATTCCTCTTTTACATTCTCTATCAAAATACTTTGAAGGAACCCCCATGTTCAGAGATTTTGGGTACTCCCAGTTAATTAGGTTCCTCAGGGATGATTCCTTTCCTTTGGTTTGACTGATATAAAGGATGAGTCTTAGACACCATCTAGGGCTCAAGCTATTTATTCTGGCAGTATTCTTACTGGATACATAGCAGGAACAGTCTGGTGGCATGGGTCAGTTACAGACAGTCAGTGGATGAACTGGTAGGCTCCATCTGGTAACCATTCTTACTGTTTGAGGGGCCCTTCTCTGTTCTTATGCATGTATTCAGATTATGATAATCAGCAGACATGTATTATATATAGGGATGATTCATTAGATGAAATTACTCATGCGACTATGGATGCTAAGTCACACAGTAGAGAAAGTAGCATGGTTCAGTCCAATTTGAAAGACCCCAGAACCAAGGAAGTTGATAATGTAGCTCTCAGTCCAATGTTGAAGCATGAGAGTTCTGAAAGTATGATAGACAAGTCTGAGAGTTCAAAGGTTAAAAAATCTGAAGTTCTGATCTCTGATGGCAGAAGAACCTCCCACCCCAGGGGGAAGAAGAGTTGATGAACTCACCCTTCATTTGCCTTTTTGGTCCATTCAGGCTCTCAGCGGATTGAATGTTGCCTGCTCACTCTGAAGGTGGACACTCTACTTAGACCACTGACTTGCAGGCCAGTGTCCTCCAAAAAAAACTGTTGGAGTCACACTCAGAAACAAAGCTTCACCAAGCACTCTTTAATCTATTAAGTTGATATCTAAAGTTTACCTTCATACCATTCTGGTAAATGTCTGCTTTCCTCTGGGGTTGAGGAAAGTCAAGTCTGTGTGCAAGTGGCCTTGTTTCCTGGAAATTCTCAGGCTAGGTAGCAGCATGAAGCAGATTATTACATAGTATTGAGGCAGAAAAAGTTAGGCAGTCAGTGTAGGCAGAACAATTGGGTCCATAAGCAGAAAATTCACTAGTAGTCATCTTTCCTGAGAGGGCAAAGAGCATTCCATTGCCCTAAGCAAGCAGAGGTGCACGTCAGCTTCACTTCCCCTCCCTAACAATGGCATCCAGACAGCGACTCCTCTCTGCTAATAAAGATGCTTGTGGCCCAGTATCAAAGGCTAGCTCAGACAATCAAGGAAGAACCTTCTTTTTTTCCTTTAAGATCAATTTGACATCCCCCAGTGCTAATGAGAAGAGTCCAGCAAGGTGGCTTGAAAGGCACACACCCTTATGCTAGCCACATTCTTTCTTTTAATGCCTGAGGTGCAAATCCAAGGCTGGACCAGAATTCCCCGCACCTGTTTCCCAGGTACAGGGGCAGGGAAGCAATGACCAATCGAGGACAGGACATCATATATAAAGGGCAAACCTCACTGCCTCATCATCTCTGTCCCCTTCCCCCATCTGGGGGAAGTCTGCTCTTTTCCCTATGCTTTACTTTCTACAAAATAAAATCCATCTATTACACTTGCCTCAGTGTCCCTGGATTTTGTTCTTTGACTCCCAGAGGACACGGACCCAACATCACCGGCATTAGTATTAGCCCTCAAAGCACTTGGATGGAACCTGTGGTTCTCAGTAATCTGACAGTCATGCAACATCTCCTAGAGTGTGCTACACTCTGCGCCCTGACTCTGAAGGGGTCAAAGACAGAAGCTTAGCCAAGCTTAAATGCATACTCCATGGTTCGTCATCTCTCAAGAAACAGGATCATCTGCAGAAGTATGGTTTAGATTTGAGGTGTTCCCCAAAAGCTCATGTGTGAGACAACATGAGAATTTTCAGAGGTAACATGATCAGATTATGAGAGCTGGGATTTAATCAATGGATTAATTCCCTGCTATGGATTAATTGGGTGGTAATTGTAGGCAGGGAGGGTGTGACTGGAGGAAGTAGGTCATTGGAGGCAGGCTTTGGGGGGGTGTACATTTTATCCCAGGTGTTAGAACTCTCTCTGCTTCCTGATCTGCTTTCCTCCACCACTTCCTGTTTCCATGTTGTTCTAGCACCTCAGGGCTAGAGCTAAGGAATCATCCCACCACAGACCGAATCTCTGCCAAAATAAACTTTTCCTCTTTTGTTGTTCTTAGGTCTTTTATTCATAGCAACCAAAGACCACTAAAACAATACAGTCATTTCTCCCTACACAAACAAATGCATGCTCTATGTAGTAAGAGGCATCTGTTTTCCTCTTGTTCCTGAAGTCATTTTAAAAGATCAACTTCTCCCAGAGATACGAGTGCTGGGCGTGGAAGGTGTTGAGAGTCTACCACAAGTCACTCGGAGCAGCTGTAACAATCTCTCTGCCAGGATTGACCTTAACTGTGCCTCCCATTCTATTTTCCACCAACCATAAAATCTCTATTCTGACAGCTCAAAATTAAAATATCTTTCAATTTTTAGCTTTCATTCTTTATAATGGGCTAAAAGGGTGTCAAGAGTCCTGTGTAATCTGTCAGAATTAATTTCATCTTCTAAATTCAGGGGACGCACAGGTCACAAAAATTTTATTTAAAAGGAATTGAAGCTTAGGAATTCAGTTATTAGGGAAGAAAGATGGAGACAGAGAAACATTATATTATCACCAATTCAATAAACTCAGAAAGAGACATAAGGAGACTGCATTTATAAAAGAAATACAGAAATCAATAACGGAAAAAATGAGATCAGAAGCTTTTGACCTTTAAAGCATAATCACTGAATTTTGGAAATACCAGAGAACCACGGGGCAAACAATTTTATATCAAAAATCTAAAGTTAATTGGAAAAAATCTATAGTACTATAAAACTCAGTATAACTATATAAAACTCTATAATGATCTAAAAATGATTACACACATGTAGTACTAATCTAGAATGCAAAGTATGTATGATTTAGCAATGAGAACAGTGAAAAAATACTGACACAAAAAACCACAGTGTCCTTAAATTAAACACCAAGTAGATGAATAGACAAAGAAACAAAAGCTTGTGTGTATGGCCATATAACTTAGATGAAAAAAATGTGTGTAATGGAAACTAAAAATTAAGAAGCATATCTTATAAATTTTGCTTCAGTAGAAAATGAAAAGTAATGAATAGACATCATTTATTTCCTTTATGTAATAAACATCTGAATAGTAATGACTACAATAGTCAGTAGGTACTGAAGATTTTAACATGTTCCAAAAAGTATTTCATGTATAAATACGTGAGTATTGTGTATATGTATATATGTGTGTGTGTGTTTGTGTGTGCATAAATTTGTGTGTGTGTGTGTGTGTGTGTCTTTGAGGACTAGGGATTGAACCCTAGTACTACTAAGGTACATCCCCAACCTATTTTTCATGTTTTCTTTTGAGACAGCCTCTCAATAAATTGCCAAAGCTGGCCTCAAACTTGCAATCTTCCAGCCTCATCCTCTCAGGCAGCTAGGATTGAAAGCAAATGTCATGGTGCCTGGCTAATATTCTTTAATCTTTACAGAAGCCCTGTGAAAACTGAACTGAAATTTTGTTTAAAACCAATAGTGGTGCACGCCTGTAATCCCAGCCACTTGGGAAGCTGAGGCAGGAGAATCTAAAGTTCAAAATCATCCTCATCAATTTAGTGAGCTCGTAAGTAATTAACTGGATCCTATCTCAAGATTAAAAATAAAAAGGGCTGGGGATATTGCTCAATAGTTAAGACCCCCCTGGTTCCAATCCCTGGTGTAAATAAACATAAAAGCAAAAAAAGAAACAGAAAAATCAACGAAAGACTGAGAGACAACAGACTGCCTAGATTCAAAGTTCAGCTCCGCTACTAACTGGTTGTGCAACCTTGTATAAATTACCAAAACTCTGTGCATTTTCTCGTCTGTACGTCTCATAAGGTTATTATGAAGAATAAATGAGTGAGCATGGGAAAATCGCCTTGAACTGGAAACAATGTATATGGTAAGCACCATGAAAAAGCTAACTTGGGATTTTAACTCTTAATATTTTCTCCGTTGTGAATACCAAATCACAAGGTGTGGAAGTTAAGGAACTTGCGGACATTTACGCAGATGGAAATGTTGGGTAAAATGGATTTATAGTTTTAGATTCTGGAGGAAAAATGCCCAGGAAAGGAGAAGGAATCACATGCCCTCTTTGAATGTAAGTATTTGTAACAGAGAAGGGATAAGATGGAAAAGGAGACAAGACATATACGAGCGCACAAACAGGAGTAGTGTTTATTCCCCCTTAGGAACACAACAGGGTTTTGTGTTTGTAGCAGACAGGATAGAGGAATAAGAAAGATGTGAGTAACGAGAAAGATTGGGGTGGTTTTCTATTTACTTTTATTTTCCCTCTAATCTCTGTTGAGCATATGGTTGTTGGAGCCCTTTACTGGCACAAACATGGGAAACAGTGCAATCTTACTTCAATATGATTGCTGTAAGTTTGTGTCACTTGAATGACCTTTGGTTATGTCATATATGGTGATGGGGCCTGCAACAACCTGGTGACCTTGTCCCTGTTCTAATCAAGCCTTTATAATGGTAGTTCAAATCAAGTTCAACAACAAAGTGTGAACTGAATTACTGATATCCCTTTACTTTATGCATATAAACTGAATGAGGGCTTTTGTTTTTAATTTTTTCTTTTTTCTTTTTTTTTGACTTGTATTGCTTCCTTAATTTCAGGCAATAATATCTGGAGTATTTTTACAATAAGTTTAATAATCATGAAAACTCTGTTTTCCCATTAGGATGAATAACATTAATATTTTTAAATTTCAAATGTGACTGACTGATTATTTAAGCCACAAGTTATTTTAAACTGTTTTACAAAGAAAACAAACTTATCTGCACTATAATGCTGTAATATCACTCAAGATATCAGAATTAGATATATCAATTTTTAAAAATAATACCTTGCTTGGGAATCAAATAAGCAGTAGCTGTCCTTGACATTTTCTGACCATTATACTCATTAAGAATCTTTTCAAGGGGCTGGAACAGTGGTTTGGTGGTTATGGTGCTTGCCCAGCATGTGCAAGTACACAGGTTCAAACCCCAGCACCACGTACACACTAAGTGTCAGAGCAACGAAAGCCATGTGAAAAACTCAATAAAAATTGATTCTCTCTCTCTCTCTCTCACTGTCCTTCTCTCTTTAAAAAAAAAAAAGAGAGAGAGAGATAGAGAATCCTTTCAAGGGGCTGCTCCAGTGGCTCGGTGGTTGGAGCAATTGCCTGGCACTTGTGAGGACTTAATTTCAAGATCCAGTTCTTAGTACACAACTGGGTGACTGGAGAAACCAGAACCAGAAAAAAATAAATACAAATTGATTCTTTCTCTCTCTCCCTCTCTCTTAAAAAAATAGTTCCAAGTACAGAATTATAATTTTCTGTCATACTTGGAATTTTTCTGAAGTTTACTGAAAAAGAAGTGTTTCAAAAAAAAAATCTACAAGGTTTTTATTGTGGTTATCTAGTTTAAAAATCATGTATTATTCATGTTTTTTAAATAATGATAACTATTTTATGCTAACCTCATTCTTTTATACTTACATCATTCTGAATATTATAATTTATTTCTCCCTTCAATGTTGTGTACTTAAAGGAAATATAGATATTTACTAAATCTAGAAATAAAATCTCATTTTTCCTTCAGGATGCTTTATCACTTGCGGCTAACTGAATGTCATAGTATGAGGTGTGCTAACAACGTACACAAAAATAAAGTGAAGATGACAACCCACAAGAAAAAGTAATGTTTCTGTGAAGGTAAATTAAGATTTCAATACTGTGCACATTTAATTTTGAATATTTCCTCTGAGCTTTAGTTCCAGTTAAACTCAGCATTTCATATTGCCAGGTACATCCATCTTGCAGCTCACAATGTCCACTTGGTCCCTTTGTACAGGATGACTTTTGGGACCGCTTCTGTGTGTGCACTTGCTCCTTGAAATGGCAGCGGAACTGTGAGAACATTTACAATCAGCTTTTATACACAATGATAAAGGGAAAGAAAACACTGTTTAATTCTTGAACATAGGACTTTTTTTATTTTGGCACACATCCATTTCTAAATTTTCATCCTTTACTGACAAAAAAATAAATTGAACTCAGAATAATGAGCATGCAATCAATAAAATTTCCCATTTACAGTCTCCTTCAATGTATATATATGTATACACACATATATAATGAGATATGCATTATATACAACTTAATTTCTCAATTCATCAAATCAGCTTTATATTTCAATATATAAAGTATGCTTTTCAATCAAAGTATTATGTCCATATCATTTTAAGGTCACATAAATGTCTGATAAGTGAGCCAGGCATTGGAGAGGTTTTTAAGTAATAGAATGATTTGCCTTTAATACAAATATTGACATAAAAATAGTGACTCATACACATTTCAAAATTTTTCATAATAACGAAATTGATTCATGTCTTCATTACTGGGAGTAGGGAAGCAGAGTCTTTTAGGGGAAGGCTGACCTACAGCATCAATCACTAATGAGAAGTGAAATCAGGAAATGAATCACGAGTTGCAATGGACATTTTCACTGGGAACACCAGTCAGTCACTCATTATAACCATTAAAACTCTTCACTGTTAGTAGAGATATTTTGATTCTGGAGAACAATTTTAAATAAGTATACTTAGTAACTGGATACAAAGTTGGGAGGATAAGATTAGGATAACGAAATGAACTGGATCTTTTGGGTCTAAAATAGATCTAGCTTTTACTCCAATATCCACTATTAACATATATTTGGGGAAAATTTGAATCTCTCAAACCTTAGATTGCTAATCTATATAAAACATAAATACTAGCCACATAGGTTGTTTGAATAAGACCAAATAATATCTGCACAGAAATAACTCAACTGTTCTCTACTAATTGGAAACAGAAATTAAAGGCCCCTATGCACATACCTGGTTTTAAAGATAGGCAATAATAATAGTGATACACAGGGTTCTGACTCTCATCTTTTGCTCTTCTTACAAGACAGACCATCATTTTTGTAGGACTTTGAGACCCCTAAATTTAAGTATTACTTTCTTTAACAACATGTAGGGTAAAAACATTAATCTTAAGATACTGCAAGCATTAAATTATTTTGAATGCTTGCAAGATCTTGAGACATTTAATGTCATATAAGAGGTGCAGCTATTGATAATGATTATGATAATATAATAATTATTATAATATTATTATTGAGATATTGTCATGAGGGTGAAGTATATCTGTTACTTTCAAAAGGATATTTTATTTTTCTCTTCTGTGTCAAACAAGTCTGCTCAAGTTCATGGAGAATCTTAAATAAATCCTGCAAAATGGAATAAGAAACTCTTAGAATATTATCACAACTTTTTTCATTATAATAAAATATTAATATTCACCTTTCTGAAAACTCTTGCTTTAATTTTTCCATTGACCTTTAGCTGGAACATTCAGTAAACATATATAATTTTGTAATGTAAATTTAATCAATTGTGACCTTAACAGTTAGTTAAATAGAAAAAGAAATTAATTTACTTTGGAAACTGGATTTATTATACTGGTACAACCTACCACCTTTTAAAAGAAAGAAAATGAAAAATTGGAGAGCAATTCTATTTTTTGTATTTGTAGGAAATAACCTATATTTACTGATATCAAGAATATATAGAATGACAGCTGGAGAGGTGGCTTAGTGGTAGAACACTTGCCTGGCATGCACAGGGCCCCAGTTTCAATTCCTAGGACCACATACACAAATAAGAGGAAGAAAAACAAAAAACCAGATGAAAAAATAATATTGACCATATTTATCTCTCTCACTCTGTCTCTTAAAAAATTTTATATATGTACACATATCTATATATATATAGAGAGAGAGAATGACTTAGTTATGTGTAACACAAACAGTGATTAAGTTTAAAATTTCTAGGGTCTCATTTTAATAATATGCACTAACAAACACTCAAATAAATTTAAAGCTCAATGTTTTAATGTTTATTTAAATTAATATTTAATTTTACTTTTAAGTATATATATATATATGTAAGTAGCTATTTGCCTTCTTTTTTCCCTTACTAATATTCGTTTGTTAAAAGATGTCACATTGTATCCACAATACCAGTATTCTCATAAACTATATGTAAATTGTGTACCTTCATTCACAGAAGAGAAATTCAGTGTCCCTACAGTGTCATTTTCCTGTTTTAGATTTTGATTTCTATAGCTTTAGCAGAAGCCAAGTGAACTAAGAGAACAATATTTCAGATTACAGCTTCCTTTCAAATTGAAATGTTGCCCTACTTTCCTTCTGATCAGAGGCCTACTGGTTTATGTATCCTGTTAAAAGCTGAACACCAAGTATAAGAAATATACTGCATATTCTTTCTGTCTTCACCCTTGCAAGAAAGCTATAATTTGCACAACAAGTTATACTATAAATTCTAACATCTAATCTCATTTAGTAGCTGAATATATCAAATGAAAATTGATTGCAACTATTTTCCAAGGGAATTCAATCTCAATATTGGAGAGCATTTCTGGTAAACCAGACAATTGCAATATATTAAGTCTCAAGTTCATGGAACACAACGAAGTTTTTGATGTATGACTTTCATTCTTTGGATTTTTCTTCCTACCAAATATCATCCAAAACCTTATAAAATGTGCACAAATTATTGCAAATGTAATGGATTTAAGTATAACTATTCATTGTAATATTCACTGACATATTATGTTTAATGTTTATTTGTATGAACCGCAATGCTTTTAAGAAATCAAGTGTTTCCTTTTGAAACCTAACATCAGGATTTCCCATTTCTTAAATAATTTCTGTTTATTTTTAGGTTTCTAATGTTATAAGTGTGTTTCAAAATTATATGCCCTTATAAGATAAATATGGAGTGAAGAATATCATTAGGAGAAATAATACATAATGAATGTAAGGATTTCAAAAATATTCATAATTTATCTGAAAGAGATATTAAAAAAAAATCAAAATCCTAACATCAGAAAAAGGGCAGCATACCAGAAAAGATATTCCTTTACTGTATTCTCAAATAGAAATTAAGAACACATTCAACCCAAAATTCCTGTATTCATTGGCAATTACAAATTTAATCTACTATTGATGATTTGTTTCCTTTTTCCTTTCCTTCCTTCCTCCCTCTTTTCCACTTTTGGTATTTCTTTCTTCTCTTGCTGGCCTCTCTATCCTGCCTTCCTTTTTTTCCTCTTCCTTTTCTTTCCTTCTTTTTCCTGCCTTCCTCCCTTCAGTCTTTTCTTTTTTTCTTTGATAAATGCCATGAATTCTATGTTGTTAGAACACATTTTTATGTATTTTATTAAAATCCTCTTTATAAATCTGAGACTAACATTTGCAAAGTCAATGTTTTTTCAAGAATGTTAAACAATAAATCTTTCAAAATCAAGCATAGAATAATCTCTCTAGAGCATACAGGATGCTAAAAGAGATAATTCCAAATGTTGATGAGAATGTGCTGCAAATAAAATTGTCATCTATTACTAACAAAATTAATGTAGATTAAAATCACTATAAACTCCTTTTTATGCTATATCTGATGGAGCTAACTACATGAATAGCTATTAACCCAGTAATGTCACTAAGAAGTATGTTCTCATCAGAAATGCAAACGTGTTCTCTAAAAGGCATGCACAACTATGTGTACAATATTATTCATAATAGCTAAAGTAAAAAATCCAATCAATAATCATCTACAACAGTAAAGTTAAATAAATTAAAATGTATTCATGCTTTGGAATACTCATCATCAATGAGAAAGAACAAACTACTTCTCAAGCATAAACATGGTATAATCTCAAACATGCAATATTAAAAAAGCAAGCCTGGCATAGAGAACCATATACTGTATAATAATGATTTTCACATAGTCCAAATACAGGCAAAAAATATCTAACATTAGAAGTTAAATGTTGGAAATGGTGACCGGTGGTGGACACATGGGAAAATTCTGGGAGGCTATTAATTCTCCTTATGTATTTAGTTTTAATTTTCATAAATTATTAGATAAATGTTAGATACATATTAGATAAATGTATAATATTACTTACATCATACATGGAGTTGATGAAAGCTGCATAGACAATTGTGCAAAGACATTATAGGATGACATTAATATGAATCTGGACATCCACTTGCAGAAAACTGAAATTAGATCCTTATCTCTTGCCTTGCAAAAAATCAAATCTAAATGGAACGAAGAATTAGAAATTAAACCACCTACCATACGACCGCTAGAAGAAAAATTAGGACCAACACTCCAGCAGATGGGAGTTGGCAACAACTTCCTCAACAAGACCCCTAAAGTGAAAGAATTACAGTCAAAAATCAATGAGTGGGATGCCATTGCACTAAATAGTTTCTGTACGGCAAGGAAACAGTCAAAACAGTCAAGCGAGAATGGGAGAGAATCATGGCCTGTGATCCTTCTGACATAAAATTTACAAAGAACTCAAAAAACTCAATAACAAAAACACAAACAGTCCAATCAATAAGTGGACCAGAGAGCTAAGCAGAAACTTCCCAACAGAGGACATTGAGCAAGCCAATGAATACATGA
>PVKS010042172.1:0-15598 GCA_004027875.1 Aplodontia rufa
CCACTCCAGCATCTATTACTGTTAATTTTCTTCATTTTTGCCATTCTGATTGGTGTAAGGTGATATCTTAATGTGGTTTTCATTTGCATTTCTCTGATTACTAGTGATTTGGAGCACTTTCTCATGTATTCATTGGCTTGATCAATGTCCTCTGTTATGAAGTTTCTATTTAGCTCTTTGGCCCATTTATCAATTGGGCTGTTGGTGTTTTTGTAGTTGAGATTTTTGAGGATTCTGTAGATTCTGGATATGAGACCCCTGTCCGAGGAATCATAGCCCAAGATTCTCTCCATTTCCGTAGGAAACCTCTTGACTCTTTTGATTGTTTCCTTGGCAGTACAAAAGCTTTTTAGCTTTATGGCATCCCATTCACTGATTTTTGACTTTACTTCCTTCCCTTTAGGAGACATGTTGAAGAAGTCTTTGCCTACTCCCAAATGCTGAAGTGTTGGATCTAATTTTTCTTCCATCAGTTGCAAGGTAGCTGGTTTAATTCCTAGCTCCTTGATCCATTTTAATGTGATTCTTGTGCAAGGAGAAAGATATGGGTCTAATTTCAACTTTCTGCAAGTGGCTATCCAGTTTGTCCAGCACCATTTGTTGAAAAGGCTGTCTCTCCTCCATGTAATATTTTTCCCCCTTTGTCAAAAATCAGATGTTGAAAGATTTGAGGGTTTGTTTCAGGGTTTTCTATTCTATTCCATGGGTCTTCTTTCCTATCTTGATACCAGTACCATGCTGTCTTTTTTACTACAGCTCTATACTATAGTTTTAGATCTGGTATGGCAAAACCACCTGTTTCGTCTTTCTTGCTTAGTAGTGTTTTGGCAATTCTAGGTTTCTTATTGCTCCAAATGAATTTGAGAATTGCTTTTTCTATGTCTGTAAAGAATGTCAGAGCTCGTCCTTTTAATTGCTAAAACATAAATATTTTGCCATATGAATGGACCACAATTTAATTATCCATTCACCCACAGAAGGACATCTTGGCTGCTTCCAATTTTGGAAATTATAAGTTCAATATAAATACTTGGGCACAGGAGGTTTGGTTTTTGCTTTTGCTGTTGCATGTGTGAACATAAGATTTCAACTAATTTGTGTAACTACTATAGACTACACATGCTGGAATATGCATGTACTTAGAGTCTGTTTAGTTTGTAAAAAATTACAAAACTGTTGTGAATTGATCATAGCATTTAGCTTTCCACCTTGAGGGACCAGAGTGCATCTATTGTATTGCTCACATGGTTCTGCCATGTGAATAAATGCAGGGTAGGCTGCTCTGGGACAAGAAGGCATGGGTCAGAGCCCAATTGCCCTAACCATGATTACTCTCCAGCAGTCTACATCCAGAAAGCTCCAAATCTGAGAGATTTTAACCAAGATTAGCAGAGCATCCCCATGTGACTCACATCTGACTAGGGATTATGAGGAGACCAGAGACATATGTGGATATCAGGAAAGGCCAGGAGACTCCTCCCCCTAGCCTTTACAAGTTTTAAAAAAGAAAAGCACATTCAATTCTTTTGCCCGTGTGTTTTTGTTGGCATGTCTATCATTTTTAAGAATTATTTATACATTCCAGATTAAAATTTTTTGTTCAATTGAATAAAAAGCACCATTTAAAATCATTTATTTTGGAATGACTTATATGGAGCAATTGCTAGCTGACACAATAACCAATGCAAATAGAAATGAAGATATTCAGAATAATCTGCTGCATCTTATACTGGGAAATTGCTTTGATATTAGAAAATAGCACTCATGACTACCTGGTTATTCACATTTATTTCTTATAACTGCATTAGAAAGTGGCCATTGTTGATTTTTCCATTCTAGGTCACCTGGGGAGATGGGAAGAGCGGGTATGTTTATATGGGAATACCATGTGTCCATGCACAAGCTTCCTTGCCACAGCATTAAAGGGCAAGATTGAAGTTCTTCTACTAGTCATCCTTTGCTCAGGTGCACTCAAGAGAGTTTAGAATATAAAACACAAAATGAAAATGGAATTAGAGTAAACATACGTATATTGCTCTCACATGCACAAAAATGTTCATAACAAAATTTTAACAGGGGGCATATTTTGATAATGGCAATGGAAAGAGTGATGTTTTCAGTCAGCACTAGAAATATTTCAGCAAGAAGAGCAAGATTATGTCTTGAAAAAAAATATGACAGCAAATCTTTCAATCATTGAATAAACAACTTTATGAATGGACCAGAGCCCATGTTTCAATGGATAGATGCATATCATTGAAAACAAGTATTTCATAGAATTACAGCAGATATTTCAAAGTCTGTTTGGAAACTTTACACAATAAAGGTTCTCTGAATTTAAGAACAAAATAGATAATTGATTTAAGCAAATTTGTCCTTCTGTGTGTGTTACATGTTTAATGTATATTCATTTGCAATTTTTCATTATTAGTCTTTACACCAAGGAATACAACATGTGTTAAAAATTGTGTTGAGGGTATAGAGCAGTGGCTCAGTGGTTTTGGTGCTTGCCTGGCAAGCACAAGGACCCAGGGTCAAACCCCAGCACCACATACAAAACTAAGTGTTGGAGCAATGAAGACCATTTGAAAAACTAAATAAAGTTGTTTCTCTCTATGTCTCTCTCACTGACCCTCTCTCTTTAAAAAAGTGTGTTGAATAAAAGCGTAGTATATTTTTTAACACAATCTCCCATGAACAACTGTAATATCACTGGTAATTTGCAATTTAGCTTACAATGTACATAAATTAAAGATGCCTTGTAGATTGCAATAAAGAACACAACATTGAAGAATTGTGGTCTCCATGGTTCTTCTATCACAGAATGACATAAGTGACCTCAGTTGGAAGTGCAGTTTATTGCACCAGACTAGTGCAACTTCTCTCTGTGAGAATGATGGGAATCTATCTCTAAGGACATCTGATCTAAAATCAGGATTGGGAAAGTATAAAAATGAGAAATAAAAAAATACTAATAGACCACAAAACGTAATGAGGTTGCTTAAATTCAGCAAAGCAGTTGAAAGTAAATAGATAAAAACTACAGGAAATGAATTGAAAGAGCAAACTCCACTTCACGATAATATTAAAGACCTGCAAGTTCTGACTTTGTGGCTCAGGGCCCTGGAATCACAGGCACTTTTAAAAAAATGGCTCTTTCAATGTTTCACACTGAAGAATCTTGCCAGAGCCCCCATGATGTCTTTATTCCTCAGACTGTATATGAAGGGATTCAGCATGGGTGTGACCACGCTGTACATCACTGAGGCTGTTGCACTGGAGCGTGAACTGCGTGTAGCAGATGAGCTAAAGTACACTCCCAGGCATGTGCAATAAAAGAGGGAGACCACTGCAAGATGAGATGCACAGGTGGAGAAGGCTTTGTACTTCCCCTGGGCTGATGAGATTGCACGGATTGATGAAACTATTTTAGAGTAAGAGAAAAGAATGCCAGCAAGGGGTCCACAAAACAGCAGTCCTGCTGCAAAATACATCACCATGTCATTGGGAAAGGTATCAGAACAGGCAAGTAGGACCACTTGATTAAGTTCACAGAAAAAGTGGGGGATTTCCAAGTTTGTGCAGAAAGACAGCTGCAGTACCATTAAACTTTGCAAAAGGGAATTCAGGGCACTCGTGATCCAGGATGCCAGCACCAGTAACATACAGAGTTGGCGGTTCATGATGATAGTGTAGTGAAGGGGATGGCAGATGGCCACAAAGCGGTCATAAGCCATCACAGTCAGAAGAAAGTTGTCCAAAACTCCAAACAGTATGAAAAAATATATCTGCACGATACATCCTTCATATGTTATGACCTTGCTCTGTGTCTGAATATTCACTAGCATCTTCGGGATGGTGGTGGAGGTGAAGCAGATGTCCACAAAGGAGAGGTTGGAGAGGAAGAAGTACATGGGTGTGTGTAGGTGGGAGTCTGAGATGGTGGCCAGGATGATGAGCAGGTTTCCCAACAGGGTGACCACATACATAAACAGAAATAGCCCAAAGAGGAAGGGTTGCAGTCTGGATTCCTCTGAAACCCCCAAAAGAAGAAATCCTGAAACCCATGTGTCATTCTGCATGCCCATGTTGTTGATGTAACTAAGAGAGGGGGAGAGAGAAAGAGAGAGAATAATATGGGACAATTTTGAAATAGTAACATGTCACACATCCTGTCATTACTTTTTTATGTTCAAGACACAATTCCTATGTTGGTGCTCCAATCTGCTCCTCTTTAGTGGATCCCTTTCCCATCTCTGATTTGGAATCCCAATCTTGCTTTCACCCTTTACCCCATAGATATTCAAGAATTTAAAATTATTTTACACATTTGAGGAATTTAATTTAATGATGATCATATTCCAGGGAATATCTTGGCAGTGATGAATCAGGGTTTAGAAAACAAGTATTCCCTACATCTAATGATGGAGAAATAAAAGAAGCAAATGTAAGGAAATGTGAGAGGTACCAAAATTATCATGTGACAAGCCAGATGGTGAAAGTTACTATGGGAAAAAAATTAAAGTAAAGTAAAAAAGAAACAGCAGATTTGAAGGAGAAGATAGGGAGTCTTATTTTTTATTGCCTGCACAGGCAAGAAGGACTAATAGGTGACACTTGAAAAGAGACTTTTGGGCAGACAGAGTGGGAGCACAGTCATCTGCAGAGGTGTGTGCCTGACTGGAGGAATGGCCAGGTCAAAGGCCCTGAGAAAGGTGCTTGTTGCAGATGTTCAAAGTCCACAAGAGCAAGGGAAGAGTGACATGAGCTGGTGTCAGTGAAGAGCGGAGAGCAAAGCAGTCTCATTGCTGGTTAAGGTTCAAGACCCAAGGAGACTCTGTCCAGGTATTGCTGCCTTTGTCTTTTACTAGGTTAACTGACAAGGAGCCTTGTGGACTGAAAAGGAATTCCTGTTTACTTCCATCTGTTGCATGGAGTTCTGACCTTCGTATTTTAAGTTACCTTTTGGAGTATATTGAGATATTGAATCCAGCTCCCCCTTTTTAAAAAAAATAATGTGAACAGATTTATTTTCAAATTTCCAATGAGATGCATAATTAGCTTTAGAAGCCAAAATTGACAAAAGGAGTGTAAAGTTTTCACAGAAGTTTACTTTAAATTTAAAATGCTAAAAAAATTAATCTAAACATGGTACCAAATTAATATTACAGCCTAAACACTTCAATATAAGTCTCCTTTACACTTCAGTATATTTCTATATTTGGTCTGATTTTGGTATGATTTAGTCAACCGATGATCTCTGATAATTCTTTTCACATTGAATTGCCAGATGGGAAGTTGCCAGTACAAATATAATTTATTTTTTACTCTCATCCCCTGATAGTCTATTTGCATTCTCTTCTCTTTCCTCTTTCCACAGTCCCTTTTCTGCTTTCAAACTTCGTATGAAATGTGTTCAGTCCAAAGATGACAGTTGTTTTGACGAAAAGACTTTGATATCCATGGATGGAGAAGAATAAAGCAATGACAGACAGACACACACAAAACACTCCATAGAACTTCCCCTGTGCCACGGTCCCCTAGGCCTGTGTGTATGCTATGTGCCTCTCACATCTGATTACATGACTCAATTGGAATGATGAGCAGAGCAGTCCTCAGCCAAGCATCACTCTGCTAAGTGATGTAGAACATGGATAATGGCACCAGCTCCACCTTTGGGTATAGCTATAAAGTACCTACTGAAAAGTAGTAAGTGAAGAGAAGGAAGAGCAATATAATAGAGGAAGGGGAATGGGAGGGAAGAGGAAGGACTGAATTAGAGCAATATACATTCCATGCATGTATGGTTATGTCAAAATGAGCTCCAATATTATGTGTAACTTCAATGCAACCAAAGCATTTAGAAAAAGAAATAATTACAAGAAAAACAGTACCCAGAAATTTCAGCTTGAAGATCCTCCATATACACATACCTTTGAGACTCCTCTTTGACATTGCCATTTTCTACCCTGTGATTAAGGAAATATAAGAAGTCTTCTCAACAAAGAGAAAACTTAAATGACCTTGAGGGGGGAAAAACCTAAGGAACTCAATCTCCAAGAGGAGGTTGGGAAGAAAAGGGTTCCCTGCTTATGGCAAACTTCAACTCACATGAATAAAATATGAAGACCAAATTTTCCAAAAACCAAAATCAATAATAATTATTTGGTGCCAAGACACTTACAGATGGAATATCCACAGGAAAAAGTGTGTGAAGGGATTAATAAAGCAGAAATTCAAAACAAGAAGAATACAAATAACAACAAAATTTGGGTTTTTATATGAAAAATTAGAAAAGAATTTGTTCCTGTGACATTGAAAATTGATTTCAGTGAAGGATGTTTTAAATATTTTATTGTGCTTTTGACAAATACATGGTAATTTTACATAAATATTGGGCATAATAGGGACTTTTGCACATAATCAAATTGGGGTGCTTGTATATGCATCACCTAAAAAATTATTATTTTCTTGTGCTGAGAATAATCAAAAATCCTCCCGTCTAGCTATTTTGAAATATTTTATTGTTAACTGTATTTTCTCTGCTGTGCAATAGAATACCAAGTTTTATTCCCCCTATGGAACTGTGGTTTTCTACCTGTTGATCAACTTTCCCCATTTTTACTGCTCCTCCCCAGGCTCTAGCAACCACAAGTATACTCTCTACTTTTGTGAGATCAAATTCTTGGATTCCACAAAAATCAACTGGTTTTTGTCCTTGTGAGAAATAAACAGGACACAGAAAGGCAAATGCTAGCTGGTTCTGCATGGACAGGAGCAGAGGAGGCAGGCCTTCTCCCCAAGTTCCTGATGTGCTTTCCTTCTAGTGTTATTCCTGGGCTTTCCATTGTAAACTCAGAACAGATCCAATGGGCACACTCTAGTCCTTGTTGTGGTTCACATCTAGTATACAGATGCCACCACACACCATATTCTATAAAATCCTTTAAACCCCATGACGTTTATCCTTGTACACTGAATAAAATCCTGTGTGTGGCTTATGCCCAAGGGCATTACAACACAACACGGTTATTACATTGTACTAGCTGTCTATGGCATCGTGATGCAAGATGGAAAAGAGCACACATCATGTGCTTTGTACACATTTCTGTTTAATAGCAGTATGGGAATGTAAGTCCACGTCAGAATAAAAAAGTAAAAAGGAGAAGTGAAATGCAAAAGAATGGTGGTGACAGAACCAGGTTAAATTGAGCAACCTCAAAATAAATCCATTAAGCCAAAATTAGCACATTGTCAAGCATTAAGTAAAAGAAGATTTATAATACCTCTACTTCCATGCTATCATGATGAATTAATAACTAAGTTGTTAAAGACCTAGGCATAAAAGAGCCCAACACAGAATGTTCCTTAAATGCTGTGGCACAGAGAGATGCTCAGCTACTCTTTCTTGAATGAATCAGAACTTCTGCCTCCATACTTATGAACACAGAATATATGACAGTTTGTAATTCAATATAGCTGGCAGACTTTGAATGTATAAATAAGATATGGCATAATTGGCTATCTAGAGGAAAATGAAATTTGTTTCCCAGTTCACGTATCTTATACAAAGCCAGAGGAAGTAAATACCACAGTATGAAAGTAAAAAATAAATCCATTTTTACAGAAAAATCAAGAAAAATTCATATAACATTCACAAGTGAAAAAAAACTCAAAGTAAGAAACCCAAAAGTAACAACACACATATTTCACTAAATAAAATTAGAGGTTTTTGTGGGGGTACAGGGCATTGAACTCAGGGGCACTTTACTATTGAACCATATTGTTAGTCCTAATTTTTTTTTTGAGACAAGTTCTCACCAACTTGCTGATCTGGCATTGAACTTGCAGTTCTCAAACCTCAGACTCTTGAGTAGCTAAAATTTGAATATTTAATGGCCAAAAAGCATGATTTCAAAAGCCAATTAATGGGAAAATTCCATTGAGATGTTGATAAATACAGAAACATGGGTATATTATAATAATAAGCCAATCAAGATGGAGTTCCATCTCAGAAACAAGACTTCCTCCCACTCCTGTATGTCCCTCCTCAGAGAATGCTCTCATTCTCCTTTGTACCAAATTAATTGCAAAAGTCCTTGGACATATGTGCTTATCATTTGGAAAAGACTACGGGCCTCTTGGTCCCAATTCTAGCTGGACTTCAGTGTCAACACCATCCATGCAATGGTGAAGCCAAAATTCCCTGCTTTTTTTTTCCTTTCCTTTTTTTATTTATCCGTGGTAAACAAGCATATTAAGTATATAACCAAACAACCTCAGCAATCTCTCAGCACTGTGCAAAGCTGCATTGGCTCTCAGGTGAACTTAGGAAATGTTCTTGGCTTCTGGCCTCTGAGAGGCTTCACTGCAGCACTTGAGGGACCCTCAGACTCACCTGGATAGGTTTTCTGAATGGAGGGTCTCAATGTGGAGTCCAAGTTTCTCTCCTCGGGGCTGCAAACTCAGGCTATGTTGCCCACAAGACAGCAGGAAGGAGTCAAGGGTCAGTCCCAGGCCAGATGCCAGACTCCAAAGTGAACAATCAAGGTCATAAATGAACACAGAGTACAGGAAGGGACCAGAGCAGAGAAGCTCTCCTCAGCTCTGAGTGCTCATTAGGCACTTTCCCTCTTGTTATTCCAAGCCTGAGATATCATTTCCCAGTGGGACATTGCTGTGCACCAAGGGAACCTTTTCTTGCTGATTCAGTATTCCCAAGGCACCAGATTAATACCAGGGGAATCAGTCCTTATTTCTAATTATCTGTGAACTCTTCTGTTTGTTTTTTTAGACACTTATACTCCTATCATGAATCCCAGCCCTGACTTAAAGTTTTGTCCAGAGACTAAAATGAATGATCGTCTCTTGAGTTTCCCTGTGTCCCCCAAAACCTTGACCTGTGTTGGGGACAAATCCCTGACTTCTCCAGTAAATTGACTATTCCTCTCTGTAACAAAGGAGCTGTGGTCCCTTGATATAAAATCATGAGTACTACAATTCTTGAGTTCATGATATTTTTAGAAAAAAAATTAAAAATATCATTTTGACAACAGAACACAGGAGTTGCCAGTGAGTCTTGCATTAGATGAACCATTCACCATTCAATAATTCAAAGAAATACATTTAGATCTATTTGTACACATTTATCTGTACTTAGTAACTTTTAAGAATTCTCTTATTTAGTTTTTATAAAAGTTCATTCTTTTTTCTGCATTTTTATTGGTGCATTATACATATTTTTAGGAGAGAAGGACAGTGAGAGAGAATCAATTTTTTATTTTATTCAGAAATTTATCTGTTGAATAATCAGTTTTTCACATGGTTTTTGTTGCTCTGACAGTTAGTTGTGTATGTGGGTGCCAGGGTTTGAACTCATGTACTTGCACATCATGGGCAAGCACCATAACCTCCGAGCCATGGTGCCAGCCCCAAAGTTGTACATTTTGATGGGCTTTGTTATTACAGAAGCATACATGCAAAAAATAAATCAGTATAATTTGTCCAATATCACTCCCAGCACTTCCTCCCTCTCTCACCACCTCCCCATCCCTGGCCCTTTCCTCTACTGATCTGTTTTTGAAATTTTTGAGATTCACCCTAGCTTTGTTTACCTGTTTCCTCTCTAGAATTCTCAAATGAGAGAAAACACACAACCCTTGACCTTCTAGGAGTGATTTGCTTTGCTTAACATGAGGGTCTCTAGCTCCATCCATTTTCCTGCAATTAACACAATAAACATAATTTCATAAATTCTTATTTATGCTGAATAAACCCCCATTTTGTACGCTCATTTTCTTTTTTCTTTTCTTTTGTGTGTGTGAGAGAGAATCAATTTTGTTTAATCATTCATCTAGATTTTGTTTCTCTAACACTTAGTTGTGTATGTGGTACTGGGGTTATTGCAAACACCAGGCAAGCACTCCAACCTCTGAGCTACCACTCCAGCCCATTCTACATTTTCTTTGTCCATTCATCTCTTGATGGACATCTAAGCTATTTCCACTGTTTGGCTATCGTGAATGGTGTTGCTGTAAACATGAGTAGGCCTGTATCATTGTAGTAAGATAGTAAAGTCCATTCTTTGTGTTCCATAAGGTTCTGAATCTCATTCCACATTCATACAAATGGGACTCAGACTGGTTAAATGATCTGCCCAACTTGGTTCACAGGAAGATAGGATCTCAACATAAAAATTTTAGAGGACACAGAAATATTCAGTCCATAACGTGATGGAAACACTACGAGTGCAAGGACTACACACAGGGAACACAAGTGCTCAACAGAGATTTTGCAGCTTTAAGGACAAAACTCATATGATCATCTCAGGAGATGCAGAAAGGCCCTTCAAAAAATTCAGAATTCAATCATGTTTTAAACACCAAGGAACAAAGGATAGAAGCAATTTACTTCATCTCTATAAAGCATATGACATTTACTCATTCTACTAGTGTTTAATTTGATAGTTGATTCTGTGATATGCTTGAATGACAGCTCTCTCTGAGGCTTTCAGAGAATTAAAAAGAGGTTGCTCAAATTAGAAACAATGATATTGCAGCCTTTGAAGACAAATGTATGGCTATGGAAGAAATTATGCTGAGTAAAATCAGCTTAACCTAGAGAACCAAGGGTCGAATATCTCCACTCATCTGTGGAGGCTGGATCTAGACCCTGGCCAGTGAGAAAGTTGGTCTAGTATCATGTGTTAAATCCAGATAAAGTGTAATGCTATACAACATAATCCTTTTTTAGAGATATTGTGGGAAGGGGAAGGGAGGGATAAGGGTGGGTAATTGGGGGGGGGCACTCCTGGGGGTAATTCTAATATCCACAATCTATACATATTTTATATTATTTTGTGAAAAACTTGTATGATTGTTCTATAATAAATCTATCAATAAAAAAAGAGGTTGCTCAGAAGAAATGACAGAGTTCCTTTAGCTGGGAAGTATTCATCAATATGACTTAACATTCATATCATTTCCTGATCACCTTCAATCAGCCAAAACCTGATCAGTGTAACATTTTTATACTGTATTCAATAAGATTTTCTCCTATGATATGACTATTTGTTCCTGGAAATAGGGAAGAAAATTATTTGATTTTTTTGCACTACTCTGGCCTTATGCATGTTAGGCAAGTGCTGTTCCACTATCCTGCACACCCAGCCCTTTTTACTTTGAGACAAGTCTCACCAAGTAGCCCTCAAACTAAGAATCCTCCTGAATAAGTCTCCTGAGTATCTGGTATTACAAGTAGATGCCACTGCACTGATTTATTTTTCATAGTATTGTTTAGCCTTATCACAGTGAATTCTTCATTGTAATTATTTTCCAATAGATTTTAGGTTGTTAATTGTATCATTAACAATGTGATCAATTTTCTTTTACCCAAGATGTGAAGCTGTGATGGTTTTGCTTTCTTGGTAACACTGGGTTGAAATTTTAGAACAGTGTTGTATAGAGGTGATGGCAGGTACAATTTCTTCATCACAAGTTTCATGAAGATTCCCCAAATAATCTCATGTCGGGGCAGATATTAGCTGATGGCTAAGGAATCTGTTTTGTAATGTTTAAGAAATGTGCTTCAGTTTACAATTTTCTCCCTACTATTTTCACGATGTATCTTTCCCATCTAATAAGATGTTTTTATCACAACATAATTAAATAACCAGCATGAGGCATGCATTTCCTCCTGAAGTTGCAAGCAATATACTCACCTGATTCAATATCTTTGGCACATTATTGACTGTATTTTAGAGGCTATATAACACTCTTCTGAATGAAGAATGGATCAAAGAATAACTGAGAACAGAAGTCAAGAACTTCTTAGAAATGCACGACAACAATGACAAAATATGAAAACCTCTGAGACAATATGAAACATTTCTAGGGGAAATTTATATCACCCAGTGGCTACATTAAAAAATTAGAGATTCCAAATGAATTTGCTTAAGCTACATGCTAAGTCCTTAGAAAAAGAATAAATTAACCCCAAAACCAGTAGAAGATAAGAAATAATCACAGTCACACTGAAATCAATTAAATTGAGAATAAAAATTATACAAAGAATCAATAAAATGAAGAGTTGGTATTTTGGAAAGATAAATAAAACTGACAATCCCTTACCCAAACTAAGTAAAACAAAGGATGAGAAGAAGCAAATCAACAAAATAAGAGAAGAAAAGGGGGCATAACCACAGAGCCTTCTATAATCCAGAAGATTACCAGAATCTATTTTGAAAACATACACTAAATTAAACTGGAAAGTCAGGAAGACATGGGCAAATTTGAAGACACATGTGACCTGCCCTAATTGAATCAGGAAGATGTGGACATTGTAAACAGATAAAAATCAATAAATTTGAAACAGCAATTAAAAGCTTTCCAAAAAAATAAACGCCCAGGACGTGATGGATTCTCAAATGAGTTCCACCAAATCTTACAGAAGAATTAATACCACTCTTTCTTAAGTTATTCCACACTATTGAAATGCACAGAGCACTTCAAAATACTTTTTATGAAGCAACCACAAACCTGATAACAAAAATCAAAAAAAGAGTCAAGGAAAGAAAACTATAAACAAATATTTCTGTTTAGCATAGATGCAAAAATCCTTAATAAAATTTTAGCAACCTGCATTTAAAAACACATAAAAAAGATAATGTAGCACAATCAAGTTTTCATTCCAGGGGCTGGAGTGGTGGCTCAGCAGTTACAGCACTTGCCTGGCATGGGCAAGTACACAGGTTCAAATCCCAGCACCACATACACAGCAAAGTCTCAGAGCAATGAAGGCCACATGTAAAACTAAATAAAATTGATTCTGTCTTTCTCTCCCTCTCTCTCTCTCTCTCTCTCTCTCTCTCTCTGTCCCTCTATCTTTAAAAAAATAAAAAAAAATAAAATTACATAGTCTTATACATTTAATGTGTGTGAGTGTCATACTACATGACAAAATCCTGGGATTATTCCATTAAAAAAAAAGAAGAAAGAAAAATTGCATTTCTTAACAAACCTTAATAAGAACTTGGAATTTCAAAGTGCTGTAAAGAAAATTGAATAATGTAAATTTATGTATTTGGTTGAAGTACATATTTTAAAATCTTAAAATTAATGTGAAAGCCCAGAAAGATTAAAAGATACCTCATCAATGCAAAAATTAAATAAAAGCTTTTAGACTATAATTGTAATAGTGGATATATAATGTGGGGATGACATTCTTAACAGCTTTAACTCTGAAATATATTCAGTATCATTAACAACAAATGAACATCATCTATATTTTGTTTAAAATAACAGGACACTTTATCTAAAAATGGATAGAAATACCTATGGGGTATTTCCATCTACTGACATGAAAATCTGAACATTGTAATGATGTCATTTTTTTTTCTAAAATCAGTTTGAAATTTTAAGGGAATCTCTAATAAAATTCCACTAACATTTTTCTTCTAACAGGACTGATTCTAAAGTTCGTCTACAAAAATAAATTTGAACTAGGAATAAAATTTTGGAAGAAATAGTACTAAGTGGGCTGGAGTAATGACTCAGTGGTTCGGTGCTTGCCTGGCATGTGCGAGTTCGAGCCCCAGGACCACGTACACAGCTAAGCGTCAGAGGATCAAGAGTCACATGAGGAACTAAATGAAAGCTGCTTCTCTCTTTCTTTCTTGCTCTCTCTCTCTCTCTCTCTCTCTCTTTCTCTCTGTCTCTCTCTCTCTCTCTGTTTCTCACTGTCCCCTCTTTCTTAAAAAGAAAAAGAAATAGTACTATGTTATGTCCTCTACAAGACTTCAAGTAAATGATGAACATAGATGATTTTTTAAATTGGATTATTGGCTTGACATGTGGTCAGTTTTAACCAATTGTTAGTGTGAATGAAACAGAAGAAATATCTAATTTTTGAAAAAACTGACAGAAACAATTTCCAGATTATAAGCAAAGGAAATATAATTTTAAAATTGCCCTTTACTTTCTTCTTCATAAAAAAAAACTAGCAAAGTCAATGTCCAGAGTGGGCAGGATTTGAAGAGCCCTCTCCCTATGATGGAATATATTGATGGGATGAAAAATGTGCATAAGATTCATGCTTGCATTTAGGAAATCAGGATCTGTGTACTTTGAAATTCTTGATTCTTGAATCTACACAGCTAAAGTGTTAATGCAAATGAAATAGAAACAATAATATTGAAGAGTCTATAAATATTTCTCACAGAAGGACCACCAATTCCTCAGAGAAATTGCACAAAATAAGCATAGTAAAATAAAGAGGATAAGGATAATTGCTAACCTTGCCAGAAACTAGAAAATTCTCATGCCCAAGTGCATTAGTCAGAACTCATAGGTCACCTGGAGAAACAGGACTGCTTAGGGATGCAGGCAAGCTCCAGAGTCATGATTCTCAAACAGCTGTGGGCATCCAACTCCTGAGAGGGCTTATTGAGACCAAGAGGGATGATTCAAAACCACACTGTGGAGTCAGGTGGTCAGGTGTGGCTAAAAATGCACAGTTTTAGGAAAATTCCAAGTGAGACCTAGGGGGCTGTGGCAGGGAGTACCACTTGAGAATCACTGATCTAGAGCAAGGATTATGCATCTTCATTTGTTTGGGAGGCTCAAGTGGTAACTGCAACTTCTCAGCAAGCATTCCCAATCTTAATACAAAATAATTAATTTATTGAGTTTTTGAGGTTTCAATAGCAGATCTTGAGATTATCCAGGGGAACACCTATTGGGAGTGTATTTGAGTTCCTTCTCTCCTTCCTGGGCAGATGCACAAGCACCATGCAAAGAGAAATCCCAACAGGAGCTGCCAACTTCATCCTCCTGGGATTTACAGAAGACTTTAACGTGCTGTACCCACTTTGGCCTCCTTCTGCCCACTTACCTGGTCAGGGTCACAGGGATCCTGCTCATTGTTCTGGCCATTCTCTCAGACTCCCACCAGTACCTGCTCAAGTACTTCTTCCTCTCCAATCTGGCCCTTGCTGATGTTGGTTTCACCTCTACCATCATCCTGATGGAAAACCCAGACTCACAGCAAAGTCATTTCTTTTGGAGACTGTAACACACAGACATACTTTTTTGTATGTTTGCATGCCAGAACAATTAATTCTGGCAGTGATGGCCTATGACTGCTTTGTGGCCATCTGTCATTACCTGCATTATGTGGTGATTATGAACCCAAATCTCTGTTATCTCATGACTTTGGGGTCCTGGTTGGCCAGTGTCCTGGGATCCCTGCCAGTCACCTTGAGTGTTTGAGGCTGTCCTTTTGCACAAACATGGAAATATCTAATTTTTGTGATCTTGAATTACACAAGCTTGCCTGCTCATCAATAACATACTCGTGTATTCTGTGGCCCTTGTCCTGGGTGTTTTCCCTCTTACTGGAATCTTCTTCTAATTTCAGATTTTCTCCTCCATCCTGAGAATCTGATCAGACCAAGGCAATTAAAAAGCTTTTTCCGCCTGTGAGTCTCACATCTTTGTGATCTTTTTCTACAGCTGTAGCCTTGTTGTCTCCCTCAGTTTTGCAGCCACACCATCGTCTAGGATGAGTCTGATGGCTTTGGTAATATACACCATGGTCACCT
>PVKS010042173.1:0-15587 GCA_004027875.1 Aplodontia rufa
CAGAATTTTAGTTTACTACTATCACAACTTTTTCTATTTGATGCTTCTAGAGTTAACTATATGTAAAGCCCTGTTTAGGGTCCTAATTTATAGAAACCTCTCTCCTAAATCTTTTTTTTTTTAAGAGAGAGGGACAGTAAGAGAGACAGAGAAAGAGAGAAACAACTTTATTTAGTTTTTCACATGGCCTTAGTTGCTCCAACACTTAGTTGTGTACATGGTGCTGGGGTTCGAACTCGGGTCCTTGTGCTTGCCAGGCAAGTGCGGAAACTGCTGAGCCACCACTCCAGCCCCTCCTAAATCTTTTACAAACCATTGAGAGGGGTGATTTCCATTTCAAAAGGAAAAATGAATGTCTTAACAAAGTCCTTCAAATATATTAATTTAAAGGTCATAAAAGTAAAATGATAGTTTTTACAACATTGAACATTGCTAACAGAGACCTAAAAATATTATCCACACTTGATTAAGTTTATATAAGAATACAATTTGCTTGTTTACCAGGAATATATTTTAAGTTTTATATTGCCTGTATTTTTGCACTTGGACCTTAAATTGGTTGACTGCTAAAATTCTCAGGAAGGTTGAATTCTTTTAGCATTAACCTAAGAAAAATTTAATTAAAAATATGACACATCAGCTGCAAAATAAATGGTATAATAAATTCCTGAGCTCATTTTGAAGGATTTTTGTATTATGGACTAATTTGAATAATCCAGCACAGTTGGGAATTGCCTCTCATGGTCATAGTGTGAAAATTAAAACAATCTTGTAGCTGCTGATATGTTTTTACTGACACTTGAAAATATTTTTAAATAAAAAGAGTTAAGAATAAAAAAATTTCAGATTTTTTTTTTCTCGTCAAGATTTCTTTATTCTTCTTAGCAGTGTAGAATTACAAACAATGTACTCCAGGCCAATAAATACTTATAATCCAGTGTCCTTTGTGCATACAGAACTGCAGGGCACCATATACACTATTTGTGTGGATATATCAGAGTGGGGGCTTCAGCAAGGGAGTATTGGAGGTGAGTGGGATGGTATCAAATAACATAGTGAACAACATATAGATCAAAAGTCACAGACTTAAATGTCTTCATATTGTATGAGCTTTGTAGTGATTTGCTGAGTACATGTCTCATTTAAGGAGTTTCATCTTCAGAAATCATGATTGTAGTGAATGACTCCGTTCTCAGTGTTGCCACAGTGTAGGATCCATCAATAAACTTTTTTATCTCCCAGATCAATGTTCAACATGTTTTGGAGATAGGAGATAAACAAAATGTAGGTATTCAATCATAAAATTTTGTAATGGCTTACAACAAACAAAAACCACCAGCCAAGCAAATTAACAGAAAAAATATGACACATAATCAGGAGAAAAATTAGTCAATAGAAACAAAAATGATGAGATTAGAAGGCAAAGATTTTAAAACAGCTCTCATAAATATGTACAAAATGAATATACAGTGTTACACATAGGGAGCTGACTAAAGGGAATCTAATTGGAAATAATATTATCAAGAAAAGAGTCAAATGATTTGTTGACTAATAATGTCAACCAAAATAAAATATAGGTTTTGATGAGTATGTGTATGTGTATTTAATTCAAAATGGATATAAACTGTTTTAAAAACAAAACTATTGTTTTGGAAATCCTGGATCAGTTATGAATCATACACAAATGATCAGATAGTCACTGCATTTTTTTTGAGAGGGAGAGAGAGAGAAAGAGAGAGAGAGAGAGTCAATTTTATTTAGTTTTTCATGTGGCTTCCTTTGGTCCAACACTTAGCCGTGTATGTGGTGCTGGGGTTGGAAGCCACATCCTCGTGAATGCCAGGCAAGTGCCGGTAACCACTGAGCAACCACTATAGCTCCTAGTTACTGCATTTTAAAGGAAGCATAGGGTTCCTTTAACACCTCTATAAGAATGGTGCGACTTAAACACACATACATATGAGAATATAAAGTATACATGTAGATTTACCTCCTTTAGAGATGAATTGGGAAAAATTGAATATACTTTTGAATCTTTTAATATAGTAATCCTATAGAATAATTCAAGTTAAAAAGTTAATCATGAAAAATATTTCACATTCATCTCTTTGCTTTTCTAATAACAACTATATGAAAATGATACATATTTTTTTGTCTTCAGGGAGTTGAAGAGGTGAAAGGAAAAGCTCTTTTGAGCTAAATTTTACAGGTAGGAGCTTAATTCCTACAGAGACCTTGCTCTTGTGTAGTATGGATAGCTTCTGCAACTTACCCAACTGTCTATAATTTAGAGAGAACTATGTTTTGCAGATCCTCATAAGGGGGAAAATCTAATACTTTCCTTTGGTATTGTACAATAGTTGTAATAGTTTGTAAGTCATTCATATTTTAATGGTATGTATCAAAGATTTGCAAATTCATTTTAGATTAAACCAAGTGGGTTGTGTCCTCCTTTGTGAGCACACATAAGGTCTGGATGAGGTACAATCCATTTACATATTAAATTTCTGACTTTTGCTCTGATTTCAAGGATTGTACAAAGCTGGCTGTTTTTCATCCTTATACTTCTTATTTCTTAGGCCTGTGGAAAATCTTGTGTTTTGTAATGTTTATTTTTGGTTTGCTGACAGTATCTACTGCATTCCTCCAGGAGGAAGTTGCACTGATTTTAGTTCTAATGGGCTTTATAATGCAGATCAGCTATTCTTTGAATCATGAGAACATTTCCAAAATATATGATAAGTAGAAAACCTACCCATAAATTAGGGAAACATTTAACTGCTCAGAAAAGTCTCCTTATCCCACATTCCCATAATACACTTTATAAATAGGCTTAGCTTTTCTAGATAAAACAGGATACAAGTGATCTGGAAATGCCTAGAGAGAGACCATTTCAATTTTCCACTGTCCAGAGGCAAAATACCATTTCTCCTTTAATGTTTGTGCATTCACTGAACATCACGAATGTTTTCGAACAATTTTAGATTTAAAGAATTACTATCAAGATAATACAATGAGTTACCACATATCCTTCACCAAGTTTCTCCTATTTCTGAAATCTTATGTAGTTTGGTAACTTTATGAACAAACCAATATTGATCACTTGCAAGGTTGTCTTTGCTCTTTTTAAATAGTAATAGAGATCAGTTTTATATTAAACAATTAACCTCAATATAGATAGGCTATTAATAACTAAATATGATTTATTCAGATTTCGTTTCTGCCTAAGATCTCCCCTTTATTCCTGTTCCAAAATCCTATCCAGAACACCCTGTTATATGTTTTATCATGTCTCCTGAGAGTGTTATTGACTATGACAGTTACTTAGACCTTCCTTGACTTTGAAGACCTTGGCTATTTTGAGGAATACTGGTCAGGTAATGTGTAGAATGCATTTCACTGGAATTTTACTATTTTCTGTTTTTAGTGTTGGAATGACTTCTGAGAGGGAGGACAGATGTGAAGTGACATTTTTCTTCCTCTTATATCAAGGTTACATACTATCAATAGGACTTACCAATGTTGGTGCTGAATTTGATCACTTGACTTGAGTAAATTATTTTTATTAGATTTCCCCCTATGAAGTCATTACTTATAATGACTTTTTTATACTATTTTGCTTGACAAAAAAAATTCATTGTATGCAGTCCCCACTTAAGATGTGGGAAATTATGTACTCCTTCCATAATGACAAACTAGCTTCATTAACTATTTGGAATTCTTATGCAAGGGAGAGTTGTTAATTTCCCACTATTGCTTATCCAACTATCAATGTTAGATTACTCATTTTAAAGTTTGTTGTGTGATATATGTACTGACATTTTTTGCTAAATTTTTTCCTGCTTTGGCCATTTGGAATTCTTGCATTTGGCTTTGTTATGGTTTATATATGAGATATCCCTCAAAAGCTCATGTGTGAAAAAATCAAGAATTTTCAGAAGTGGAATGATTGGGTTATAACAGAGCCTAAACCAAAATGATAGGAATTAACTGCATGGTAAATATTGGCAAATAGGGTGTGGCTGGAGGAGATAAATCATAGGAGGTGTGCCTTTGGGGTCTATATTTTCTCTTTGAAGTATATATTTTGTCTCTACTTCCTTGTTGTTATGTCCTGTGATGCTTTCCTCCTTTATACCCTTCCATCATTTTGTTCTGCCTCATCTTAGACCCATAACAATGAAGTTGGCTAACTGTGGACTGATACTTCTGAAACCATGAGTCCTAAATAACTTTTCCTCCTCTATTATTGTTCTTATCATGCTCTCTGGTCACAGAGATGAAAAAAAAACTGACAAACTGGCTCCCAAAATGCTCCAGACTCATCTTCTATCTGACCTGCCCTTCTCCTAGTATCAGTTATTTCCCCAAGGAACTCAAGCTCAACTGCATAATGGCATTAGAAACCAAGATCATGTGCAAGGTGTTCTCATTGCTACTGCTGTGTCATTGTTGCTAGATCCACTCAAGCTGACAGTGCTGGAGATCCCTGCATACACACGAGTATATGCATATTCATGTATGTATTTCTACGTGTAGTCATCTTTATATTAAGCTAAACAAAACTGATATCTCCACTCTTAATTATCAAATTGATCCTATTAGCCTTCTTTCCTATATATTTATAACTTCCCACTTCAGTAAGAAATAGGAATCCCATCAGCCACCGTTATATCAGTTTCCCATTCCTGTTGTAACAAATTAATTAGACTTAAATTTTTTATGAAAATTGATAGGATTATATAATTTTCTTTCTTTAGTCTGCTGATGTGGTGGGTTACATGGATTGATTTTCAAATGTTGAGCAAGCCTTGCATATGTAGACAAATCTCTTATGGCTGTCCATAATTCTTTTCATATACTGTGTAGATTTGATTTATGAATATTTTTGAAGACTAATATGATAATATTCATGAGAATTATGGATCTATCGTTTTTTCTTTCTTGTCATGTCTTTTTCTGGGTTTGGTGTTTGTATATGAGGTGCTGGTCTTATTGAATATTTTAGGAAGTGTTTCTTCTACTTCTATTTTCTGGAAGATATTTTGATGAATTGATATTAAATTTATTTTCCTCATTTGTGTGATATAATTAATTGGTGAAACTATATCTAATGATTTCTTTTCTGGAAGTATATTAATAATTGATGGAATTTCTTTAGAATGTGTAATGCTATTCAGATTTTATATTTTTCCTTGTGTGAGTATTAACAGCTTGTGTCATTCAAGAAATTGTTTCATCTCATCTATATTATCAAATTAGCATGCAGAGAGTTTGTTGTATTCTTAAGATAGGTTTTTATGTTGTATGACTTTATTTTTAATGAAGTGTTATAAAGAGTTGAATAATACGGTGTCGTTAGTTAATTCATTTAAGAAATCATTGACTGCCAAATATCAAATGTGTTGAGTGATGGTGATGATATAAAGTAATCTTTGCATAAGCAACCCTAATGTTTGTCTTTTTAAACTTTGTGTAACCAAATGCTTGTTATAATTCTTAGAACCAGGATATGTTTAATAATATTTGCATGTTTAATAAGTGACAGAAAGAATTGTTTGAAAAAAATCACTGCTCTGAAGAGCTTAGTTTTGAAGTGAATCCAGTTATCAACCCATTTTTCTCAAAAATCCAACTTGTTCAGAAATTTTCTCTATTTTAGCAAATTCTTAATGGATGAAAAACATTAGTCAAATTAAAAGTATGCACATTGTTAGTTTGGGAAAGGCTAAATTAATCAAATCTCCTATTGTAGTCAAAGATGTTCTAGTCTTTGAAATAAGTATGCCAAATTTTGTCATTTAGAAAGTAAAATTGAAAATTAAGTTGACAGAAGTTTCTAACTGTAACTAGTATATTTTTTATAGAATATGCAGTTGTCTGACAAGTATGAATAGACTTTTCTCATGAAGAAAAAAATATGTTTTTCCCTCTACAATGGGCAAGATTTCCTTCTGTTCCTCTAATAGCTCCTAAATTCTAGATTATTTTAATACAGGAAAAAGGCATATCAAAAAGAAAAAAAGAAACCAAAGTCATTCATTGAGTTTAAATTGAAATATACTAAAGAAAAGCAGGGGAAAATAACTAAAATTGTAAGGTACTTCAATAGTTTAAGATTAGAAATGTTGAAATTGGAGCAATGCTGAGAGATTCAATTTTTACTTTTAACTCTATACTTTCTTTTTTTAAGGCTGAGGACCAAACTTGGGGCCTTGCGCATATTAGGCAAGTGCTCTGCCACTGAACTAAATCTCCAACCCCTTAACTCTATACTTTCTAAGTGCAAATACAACGTATTAAGACATAATATTAGCTGGGGATATAGCTTACATAACAAAAAGACAGGTTGGCTTTTTTCAAGGGTGGGAGTGACTATAGAAATAATCCAAAATGCCTCTTTTTAGCACCTGAAAAACATTCAAGTCCACTTGGTGGAATTAACTTGTTTTCAACCACACAGTGTCTGAGTTAAGAACAATGTGAAGTCTCCAGGCTCTCGGCTAAAAATGCTTATCTCTACCATTCACCATCTCCTGAGAGCACCCTGTCATTTCTAATGCCATTTAATCAGACAGAATTAGGTTCTTCTCTGAATGAGTGGGCCTAAGTGAATTACTTGTGAACAATTAAGAGTCTGGAGGATGTTTTCCTAAGCTTTCTAGAACAGATTTTCTAAAGAATGTGGTTCCCAAGTTAGAACTAAAAGAATATGTGTATAGCAGCTCCCCAATAAGTGGTCCAGACAGCTAGGCAGTAACACTTCAATTTGAAAACTGATTCAAGTATATCACATTTGAGTATAGAGAAAGTACCTTTATGTATTATTCTCCCACCAAGATCCACGAAGATAGGAAATGAGGAAAATCAACTATACATTGTGCCTTCATTATTTACTTCTGTAAATGTAAACTCAGAATGACTAGTGGCCACTATAATTTGAACTAAATCTAGTTTGGAACGTATATGAAGTAAAATTCCTTTAATATTTGGGATTGTAAGTTAATAAATCATTTAGAAACAGGCAGGAGCTGAGAAAAGATGGAATCTAGATGAGTTCCCTAAGGGAAAATCTTACATCTGACATTCTATAACATAGAATAGTAAACACTGTCAGGTGTCCCGAAGTAACTAACTTGCAGTTTGGTCACTGATCCCTTTCTTCTGAATTATACTGCAGAAAGTTTCAGACTGATTCATGGATGCTTAATTTAGGTAACCCTGAAGCTATTTCTGCACTGCCATTTCTACATTTCAGTACCCTTTAGTATCTATAGCTTGAAACTTCATACTTATTTTAATTAACATTCCTAAAGGGCATGTTAATAGCAAGTTATTTCTTATAATTTTCCTACAAAATAGTCAGATTCTCATAATTGGACACATTTAGCGTGCCAAGATGAAGATCAAGTAGTTAAAAAATTGGCTCTGAATTTTGACAGTTGTTAAATTTTCAGTAAATGACTTCATTGATTCTGTACAATGTTATTCTATTCAAAATGCAACCAAATATACTATAATAATTAATAATAGGAAACTAAAATATGTTTGGGTTTCTTCTCTAGGAATTAATGAGTGGGACTAGGGTCTTACTCTTCTTTTGCTTTCTTTAATTGTGCAAATAGTATGGGAAATATTCTCTTCAACCTGAAGTTCCTACTCATCAGCTCATCTGTTTCACCATAGCAGCTAGCATCTACTTGAGTAACAATATTCAAAGTATTGTTCTGCTGCTGACATTTGTTAAGTATGGGTTGATTGAGAAAAGACATTACTCAGCTTCCTCTGAAAATCACCTATCAAGATGCAAAAATCTAAAATTTTCCTTTGGGGAACTCATCTAGTTTCCATCTTTTACCTGTTATATTTTTCTCAGTTTCTGTCACTAACATATATAGTAGCTATTGATCCTTCTGCCATATTTTTAAAGTGTTTTTTTTAACTAGACATCTGTGAACTTACTTTCTCAATTTGGACTATTTAGAAAGATGTCTTCATTCAGCTTTGCTAGATGCTCAAATGACCTATGTTGAGAGACAGAATAAGTAAAGTAGTTGGATAAGGAGGTCACAAATTTGGCATGATTTGAGGAGTGCAAAGAAGCCCCACATACCTCAAATAATGTTGCAGTTTGCTAATGCCTGAATTTTAATTCCTAGTGTCAAAATCTGAGGGCTTCGTAGATAAGACTGTAGACTAATACCCCTGAGAGAAATAACAGAATACATGAGTCATTTATCCTTTATAAAATCATAAAAGTTCCTGTTGAAGATATTTTTCACAGTAAAAATGATGAAAGACTAAAGAAAATAAAAAGATATGATGGAGAAAATGATGCCACCAATAGTACAGAGAAGGGGTGATTTTAGAATATTGAAGTGTTACCAAAGTTACCCACTTCAAAGATTTGCTTTATCCTAACCCCAGGAGAAGGCTGCAGAAATGGACAATTTTCCCTGAAGGGCTAAATTACTAGAAATTTTTGGAATTATAGGTGTCTCTTTTGAGAGAAGAGTCATTCTAACATGTTAGTCTCTGGTTCACTCAGATAGAAGGGAGGCGTCCTAAATTCTGCTTAAACTTTCAAAATGAGTACGTTCTTCAGGAAAGCACTAATACCCTAATGAGACGGTATTTGCAAATAGAGTCAAGGCTAAGTCCCATTCAGTGACAAGAAAACAAACATGCATGACTTGGAATTATGCTTTATTTTATAATGGCAGTTAGCCTCCCAAGAACAGTTTTTCAAAATAATTTCTTTTTATCTAGCTAATTGTTTTGGATGCTGTCAGGGTGTTATAAAAATACTGTAACCTGAGTGGCTATTAATAATTTATTTCTCATAGTTCTGAAGGTTAAGAAGTTCATCATCAAAGGCTGGCAGACACAGTTTCTCATGGGACCATTTTCTGACTCATGGGTGATACTCTTCTTTGTGTCTTCACATTGTGGAAGGCACCAACAACCTCCTCTGGGCTTCTTAGAAGAACCCCAGTCATGAAGGTGTTGATCTCATGACCTTCTAAAGGCCCTACCTATAAATATCATTTCGGGGGGTTAAATTTTCAACATATGAATTTTAAAACATAAACATTCAGATTGTGACAGACAGTAATTCTGATCATTTATCAATGAATAGCATTGGGTTACGCTTTTTTCTTTTATACTAAAAGAACTTTAAGCAATCATTTAATATCTCCATGCTGTCAATTGCAAGGTAGAATATTACAAGGAAGGGATTAATCAACATAAACCAATGAATAAAATGATATTCTGTATACCAGCATTTCATTCTTAGACTACTAACAATTGGATGACTTTGAAAATGTCTTTCAAATTTTCTAGTCTCAATTGTTCTCTCAAGTAAAATGATAGGTTTGCTGTCAATGACTTCCATACAAGGTGACGTAAATCATTCAAAGCAGAACTGTTGAGCAAAAGAGAGCGGTGCTAATTGTACCTAAAACACAGGCATAAACCAGAAATATCTATCTAGGAAAACGAGGATGTCTGATCACCTACCTAAAATAGTCAGAATCCACTTAGAAGTTCGTATCAATCTGATATTCTAGGAACTTCCACCTCCTCATAACTGCGATGTGCCCACAGCAGCCATTCTGTCACTCTTTTGTCTTAACCATAATTGGTGCTTGAGTGGTAGACAACTGAACCAAGCTGGGATTATCAGTTCTCCCAGGAATTTAGAATTGGAATTTAAACTTTTAATTTTAATATGCCTGTTAACTTTGTGAAGAGGAGCTTTAACATTTAAATTCACATAAGTGAGTTTCAGAAACCAATAATGCCATTCCACAGGGAAGGGGAGAAGAAGAAGCGCATTCATATGTTACATTTATTCATCACAGTGACCATCATAAAATAGGTACCCTGTATACTCTTTGAAATGAATCTTTTAGTTGTAATTAGTGTTTAGGTGATCTCAGGCCCTATTTTCACTCTTCAATCATTATAAGTAATCTATTGTATAAACTATTTCTAATAAGAATTCAAGATGACTTAACACATCTATTAAGTAAAAGCAAAATTTAAAAAGTTAAAAGTACTAGTCAGCCTTTTGGTAGGAAGAATTTTGTTTCCAAAACTTGTGGATTTTGAGCTTTAAATATTTTGTGCATTCATGAATGCTGAGAGAAGGGATGGGGGGAGGTATTTCGTATAACAGAATATAATTCTGAAGAGGGAATTGAAGAAAAGGTATTCATCCTTGAAAAGAAAGAAAACAGGACAGTTCTGGGGATCTTAGCAAAGAAACTTATGGATCTTCTCTCTGGCACACTGCTGTCAACATGTCACAATTAGTCCATCTGTTGGCTCTTTATTCTAGCTTTAATTCCCTGGAAGAGAGAAGATTGGTTCAGTCTTAATCAGGTACTTCTGTATGTAGACCAGTTACCTACCTTAGAGAGAGAAAGATCATAGAACATAGACATGGCCACTGAAGTTTTGCTATAAGCCCACTAGGCATCCAAACACATGTACCAAATACAAGATTGCATGTTATACTTTTTTTAAAAAAGAAAGAAGCAAAGATTAAGAGAGAAAGAAAGATCAGCTTTATTTATTTTTTTCATCTGGTCTTTGTTTCCCCAACACTTAATTGTGTATGTGGTACGGGGGTTTGAATCCAGGTCCTCACACATGCCAGGCAAGTGCTCCAACTGCTGAGCCATTGTTCCAGCCCTCTGCCCGTTACATTTTTAAAAAACGTTAAAAACAGGGGAAATTGAGCATCTTAAAGACATATGACACAGGTTCTACGAATGTTTTTGAATAAAATAAATTTATTTGAAGGATAATCCCTGAAAATGCCGGTAGAGAAGTACAGAAGTAAGTTTGGGAAAGGAGGAGAAAAGAGAATATCAAAAAGACATCTGTACTCTTATATAAGGCGGCACTGTTTACAATAACCAATATATGGACTCAACCTAGGTGCCCAGTAGTGGATGGGTGGTAAATAAAATGTGCGTATATGCAATAAAATATGATTCAGCCATAGAAAAAGAATGAAATCCTGTCATTTACCAAAAGCAAAAAGGATGAACCTTGAAGACATTATTATAAGCAAAATAAGCCAGGCACTGAAATATAAGTGCCACATGATCTCACTCATATGTGGAACCTAAAAAATGCTGATCTCTTAGAAGCAGAGAAATGAATAATGGTTACCTGAGGTTAGGCAAAGTAGAGAGGAGGAGAAGATATAACAAAATAGTAGTTAATGGGTGTAAGTGACAGAATAAGTTCTGACATTCTATTGCACAGCGGAGTGACTATGTTTAAAAATATTGGATTGAATTTTCAAAATAGCTAGAGAGGATTTTCAATTTTCTCAGTATAAGTAATTGATAAATGTATTGGGTGATGGATGTGGTGAATACCCTCATTTGATTACTACACAATATATACATGTATCAAAATGTCAATGTAACCCTATAAATATGTATAATCATATGTGTCAATTAACAAAATAAGAAAAGTATTTTACCAAGCAAGTTCTATGAGCAAATAGAGCTAAATGTCACTAAAAGGCACTGAGAAATGATGTAAAACACATAACTCAAGTGAGTTATAGGTTGAGCTACACTTCTGGGGACCATTTGTTTTCTTACACTTCTGCCCTAGTTGTGCCAAGACACAGTAGTTGTCCACAGTCAGTGAAAATTGCTTGCAGAAGAGATATGGTGTTTTCTGTTGAAAGTTGTCACAAGGTCAAGGAAGTGGTGAATGGCTGAGGGTGGGAGCATCACTAAACAGAAATGCAGCAATTAATGTATATCATTTTCTCTTAAACTTCTTGGTGTAGTTACACAATTTGGGATACAAAAGTGAATGAAGAATTAATATCATTAAGTAAACTCTCTCAAACATTAAAATTTTTTAAAAAAATTATATATCTTTTCAAATGTTAACAGTGTGCTAATGAATGGTTTTGCTATTTTGATAAATGAAATCTCCTTTGAGGCCTTTAAGAATGATCTAGTGGCAAATTATATAAATGTGAGAAACATGGATTTAATTATCCATCATGTGGTTTCCAGTCAAATTACTCTATTCTAAGAATAACTATTCCAGTTAAGGGTTTTAATCTGTTTATGATGTTTTTTATATCATTTCACCTAATTCCAGAATTTCCCTCACCACTCTGTTCCCATTATTAAGGAATTTCCAAAATACTACTGGTGGATTAGCATGTGGGGCAGTGTGAAATGACTCCATTAGTGACTGACTACATGATCATTGCCAGACAGTGGAAGGCATCAGGGCTAAGAATGGCAGAGATGGTAGATTCCTGCTTTGCAATGTTACTGATGGGTCAATTTAATTCATCTTAGGAACAAAGAAGGATTCAGGAAGAAGTCATACTGACATAAAAAATGTCATGTTCTGCTTAATTTTGGAAGTTCCTTGTGTATGGATAAATTCAAAGATACAAAAAAGTAAATATTTGCAATCTAAGTAGGATGAAGAAACATTTGTTGATCATTGAGCTGATGGTCATTCTGAACCTTGTAAATAAATAAAATTAAAGTCATGTGAGAATTGAAAAAATATATTTTGTTAGATTTGGTTGAAACATTTCTCAGCTGTGGAGAACCATACAAAATCTGTGCCTGTTGAAAAGGATAAAATTACACATTGATTATTTTCCTTTGAATTTTTCCCCCAATACCCAATGATCTCAAAGAGCGTGTTGTATGATTTAACTTTTCTGTTTTTTTCTCCATTTATCACTTAGTGTGTGTGAGAGAAAGTGAGAACACAATATGTAACAAAAAATGTATTTTGCCAGAAAGAAAAAAATTACAAGAAATTAGATCATAGAGCACATTCTTTGAGGCCATTGGGTAATGAGAAAAACATAGTTAGATCCTTACTTCATGAATTTCATTCAAAGAAAATATATGTGCTTTAATGAGTAAAATATGAAAATAAACCTACAAATAGCTTACAAAAAGATGTATCAAGATATTTTACCTAAGATTATAGCGATAAATAGAAATAAGTCCATGTGCATTCATTACTCAAAACTAAAGTATAATGCACACAACAAACTTGAGAATATTTGTAATTCATATGACAGGGACAACAATATTATATTAAAAAACCATGACAATAATAATACTGTTCATCCCAACAAAAATATACTATGGACACAAATTAAAGTATAAATGCCTAACAAAATTATGAAAATGTGTTCAATTTTTCTTCTGATCAGACAGGCAAATGCACCATTTATTACCTACTAAGTTACAAATGTTAGAAAATAGCTTACATCTTTAATGGACCTATAATTATTCCATACTTTCTAGATTTATCTTGTAAATATCACTCCTTTCTTTGCTTTATGGTACCTAAAATGATGACTGAATTAAATTTTTTCCCCATTTTTCTAAACTAGATTTTTACAAAATTTCATCCAGGATAAGTATTCTAACTTACATCAAAGTGTATATGTGGTTTTTTGTTCCAAACATCATAGAATTATCTTCCAAATGCTGCTTTCCTATGTGATTTCAACAATTGCTTCTACAATAAGAAAATAGCTAGGTCTCTGTTTTTAGGAGATAAATTCAATCATGGAAGCCTGGAAAACCTGAAAAAGGGCGTTTATCATCAGACTCTATGCAAAAGGAATGTTATTTAATGAAAGCAGTATGTAAGAAAAAATGTATTTTGTCAATGATTTGGAAAATGAATTGGCTTAGAATGAAAAATAAGATGGCAACCTAGGAGAATTTCTGAGAGTAACGGAGATGAGAATTAAGGGCAATAATTGTCAGAGAGATAGACTAAGGTATTTAAATAGAAAATATCTATATGAATGACTTAAAATATATGATATAAGAGGGATATCAATTAGTTCTAAAAAGGACTATAATTTTTGGATCTATATTTAGCATATGTCAGTAAATGTATGACATTAATGATGATAGGCATTATTCTGTAATGAATTAGAGCTATTCCTTAAATAGCTCTAAAAGTACAGAGAGGAAGTATAGCAAAGCTTTGGGTGAACCAGACTTCAGGGCCAATCTTTTTTGTTGTTGTTGTTGTTTCCTCTTTTTGTACTGAGTTTCCCTAGCGCATAGTCCTAAAGTCACAAGGATAGGAATGGCTTCTACATTTCTCTCATGTCCAAAACTGATGGTATTCAAGTTTCTTTGCTATAAGTTTCAAACAAAAATCTGATGTAAAGCTGAAAATTCTACAAATAGAGAAAATTTATGTAAAGAATTTTTTAATTAAATTTGTAGTATATCATTTGTAATTTTTAAAGTTTTCTAGTTTTTTGAGGTACTAAGGATCTGATTCTTCTCATGTGTATATATATACATGTGAGGAGAATGTATGTGTATGTATACACATATGTGTATATATATGGATATATATAAGGAGTATGCATATATATATATATAAGCAGTGTGTATATATATATGTGTGTGTATATAGTAGAACTAGGGTTATAATGCAAAATAAGAATGAATAAAATATAGTTTTTTATGATTTTAAAATCATTGGTAATAACGGAAATGATTATGAAAACATGGCTGTGGAAAATGTGTTTTCACATTAATTGTGCATTCATCAACATTTTCTCTATGCTTTTCTAAAATGTGTTAAGATACGCCCAAATTTGAAATTATTGCTTGATATTCTAGAACTCTAATTTTAGTCACCTGAGAAGCAGATGGGGATTATCATCAGTGCAGAAAAGACAGAAACAAGGAAGAGGATGGGGCTCCGTAAATCAGAAAAAGCATAAGGCACTGAAGGTCAGAACAATCAGAAGGCCACATGTACATTTGTTGTAAAATCTAAGGTTTGTTTTACTTTGGGAGCTTTTCTATATATTGAGACCAATCCTCTTTCTGGTCTCATCCATGTGTTCAAAGTCATGGTCATCACTGCTGGAAATAGTCATTTGGTTCTGGATGTAAATGTCCACCTGTCAAGCCAATTTGGTATCAGTGTTTTCCTTTATTTATTACTAGACTTTTGTGTAGCCCTTGTCCAAGTCTGCAGAGGTTATCAGAAGATCTGTGGATGTCAGTAATCTCTATGGTGGGAATATTTATTTTAAAATCATCCACAGTGAGGAATCTTTTTGAGGTCATGCTTAGTTCTATTGTGTAGAAGCAGGTAGGTAGATACTTAGGTAGAAATGAAAATATGAACAGATATGTAGATACATAGATGATAGTTTGATAGGAAGATGGATGGGTTGAGATACATGAAATTTAGCATCCAATAAATGAAGAGATTATGTGACAAATGGTAATTTATATAGGATCTGATAAATTAAGAAATAAAGAGAAGGGAAATATTTGTCAGCTATCTTTGTATATAATTCGTCATTGTTAGATAGTTTTTTTTTCCACATTTATTAGAAGTATATTGCGATACAGGATACAGATGAGGGGGAAACATTGTCAAAACTGTAGCAATCAATGTGTATAAACTTTGTTAACCAGGGGTAATGCTAACACATAGATAAGCTACTATGGGTTTCATCTATTGCAGTTTCCCCCAGAAGAACTCATGTGTTAAATGGGTATCTAGTGTAG
>PVKS010042174.1:0-14781 GCA_004027875.1 Aplodontia rufa
TAAGTGAAATCAATCAAACTAGAAACACAATATCGTATGTTTCCTCTCATCTGTGGAAGCCAGAATTGAAACAAAACAAAAATGGAAGAGAACAAAACTACATAAAGTACCAAAGACAAATTAATAGTTGAACCAAAGAAAGTCTAATAGAGGAAAGAGGAAATGTGATGGTGAAAGAACAGGAGGAGGAGAAGGACAGTAAAAGGGATGAGGCAGGAAAGTATATTTTGTACTTATGAAGAGAAGAAAGGGGCCATGGGAATCGAGGAGGGAATGGGGAGTGCTTGAGTAACCAAATTATATTGTGGGCATGTAATAATATGGAACACATTCTATATAAATTTAATGCCTTATTAAAAATGATTAAAACTTACAAAAGGTACATGCACATAACTGGTCAAACAAGATCACTTGTTTCCTAACTTCTTCATGAAATCACAAATTATACATGTGAAAAGGGTTCCTAAGACATTTATGTAGAGAGAAAAGAGAAACTTCCTGACTACTAGCATACAAGGAATAAAACAAATAAAAAGTAAGCAAGCTCAATATTTCACTTTCACCTTGAATTCTATCAATGGATGAAAATTGCAGGACCAATCATTCAGATATGTTGGATAGAAACAGGAGGCAATGGAAAGTCAACAATGTTCAGAGAGACTCTTAGAATATGAGAAGAAATGAAACACGACACAGTGCTTTATAGCTGCACTAAAGCCTTCTTAACTTCTCCTGTTCAGCGTGAAACTCCATAAAACTGTCTTCCAATGGTTAGTGACACTAGACTTTGGTTTGCTTCTGCCATCTGGTGGGTACTGGCCAACATGTAGGCCTTTGCAGCCACCACAGCTCTATCAGAGGACAGACTTCTGCAGACAGCTGGGCTTAGCCCACTCTGCAGCCAGTGGTGGTGTAGCTCTTCCAGGTAACAATGCTCTCGCTCCCCACTGCAGAACTACTTCTTGAAATAACAGGATCCACAACTCTTGCACTACAAGACAAGACACTCAGTAACCAGTTTTTCTTCAGAGGACTGTGTGAAACCAGGGATTATTTAGCACTAGACTACCTGCTGTTGGTCCAAATTTATGCAAATTAGGGTTTGAGAAAGGTATCAACCCTTTTGGTTCAAATTTATGCTAATTAGGGTTTGGAAACTTACTAAGGCTATTGGTCCGAATTTATGCTAATAAGGGTTGGAAATCCCATTTATGCTATTGGTCAAATCTGAAGCTTCAAGTTCATTCATATTCACCTTGCTTTCATTTCCTCCTGTTTCTGAGGAAGCGAAATAACACATGATCAGTGGGGGTGTGGTGGAGCTGCAAAGCTGGGTGAAGCGGGATAAAGCAGCGGGCATCCCCTTCTTGCCCACAAGCGTGCCTGTGTGCCTGTATGTGCATTGCTGTGTGTTGTGGGTGTGTGTGGGTGACTTTTCTGCATGTAATGGAAGAATGAGCTGATTTGGGGAAGAAGCAATTCAATTCAATAAAATTGATTATTCTCAAAATAGTTCAAGTTAGTTAGTTTCAAAACAACTAATTCTTTAATTTCAGCCATGTATGTACACAAAGTCTGAATTTTCCATTTGCTTAAATGACTCACAGAATAGCTTGCTGCAACACCCTTGTGTAAATGATAAACCCCAACTCTCTTCCATTCACTTTTAATATCTTTCATGATGGTATTTTACAAGGTGACACACCTGCTCAAAACCATCAAATAATTTCTTCTTGCCTATCCAAAAAGTGAGCCTTTATGTCATTCTGCCCAAGTGGAAGATTTTTAACTCCTCAGTCTCTCCAAATTATAGATTTCCCTTAAGCCCCAGTGTCTCAACTCCTCTACAAAGCCATCCAGAAATATTATAGGCTTCATTAAGTTTCTCTTCTTTGAATTCATACTGCATTTTCAGGCTGAATACATCAATTTAGCACTTTAAATTTCAAAATTACCACTTTGTCTGTGGCAGAGCACCTAGTACACAGTTACTTCACGAACACATGTAAACTTAGCTCATGAACTTACCAGTTGACTTGTTTACCATTGGACCAGGGATGTACCTGAGGCATAATAACAGTCTTACAAATTATAATTCATTGGGAAAAAACAATGTTTCCCTCTGTCTCTATCATTTAATTCTGACTCATTAATTTGGATAAGCATACTATATTTGTAGGCATTATTCTAAATATAACAGAATGGAGCCAATCTTCATTGATCCTGAGCACATGAAGTTTCTGGAAAGGAACACTGACCTTCACCTTCCTTCATTTTCTACCAAAAAATGTGTTCATGAATGAATACAATGTTTGTGACTAGAAAACAAACCCCATCTAGTAGGACAAGAGCTGCTCAAGCTGGTACCAAAAGCTGTCAGTGACACAAATGACACTGAGTGTCTGTCATTACAGATTAGTTTACAGTGAGAAAGTGATTCTCATTCACATGATCCAGGCCATCAAAAGAAACCTTATGCATTAATTTGCATAACCAGTAGTTACTGAAATTACAACAGTTCTTAACACCATTATGAGGATGGAAGAGACACAAGAAGAGAAGGAGGGAAAGAACAGGATTGGTGGTGCATATTAAATAGAAAAGTGAAGGAAGGTGGATTTTTGCCATTCTCCCTGGCACTATTAATAGCCAATATACCCATGATTCAAAACAAAAAATGTAAACACTATCATCGAGGAATATATATGCATATCTGAGATATCATTTTGTTTTTAAGATTCCTTTCCATAGGAAGTAAAAATTTACTTTACTGCGCTGCATGAAATAAGAGAGTGGAAAAAAGGAAATCTAGACGCCAGCATTATAAATGCATCACAATGACAGGTAATGTTCCTTAATGTGGTGAGACTCCCATGGATACAGGTAGGGGAAAGAGAAGCAGAGATGCCTTTAATGACAGTAGGAAGACAAAAGCTGCACTGTAGAACATTATGTTAACTTCTTAACCTTGCTTCAACAGAGAACTCAGGTACTGAAAATTACATGGACATTTCTTTCGAAAAATCTTTTTCCTTCTCCCTGTTCATATATTTTATCACCACCATGACTAATAAAATAGTAATATTTTTATGTCATTATGGTTGGCCTGTGTTACTTTCTGAGTTCTTTTAAGAGTCACAATTCTTTCCACTGGAGAGAAAAATAATTGCAGTAAAGAATAACTGAAATGATGGCATTTAAGTTTTGAGCATGCAAGATATGCAGAGATAGAAAGTTTTTAAAATACATATGGATATAGAATAGCATTAAAAGCAAAACAAATCAATACCAGTTCTTTATTTTGTACCCTACCTTCAAGGGAACAGACTCTAATTATATGTAGTGCTTTTTATAACAAAAAATATTAGGAATCCCTGAAAAAAGTTGCCTTTTTGATTTATACCTGTTACCTATAAATTATTACAATCTGCTTAGAAAACAATATTGAAGTTCAAATGAAAAAAAAAATTGTGTGTGGTGCTGGACAATAGAACCCAGGGCCTCACACATGCTCAGCCACATCTCCAGCCTTCATGTCTAAGTGCTTAACCTACCTGTCTCCTCAAACACTGTCCAACTCAACAAATCCCAACCTTAACTCATCTCTCCCCTGTGGGCCTCCAGTCCCTCCCTGTAAAATCTTCTCCAAACTTCAAGGGATGCATCACTCTCTACCAAGCTGCCCAAACCATGATCTAAGACTTATCTCTGTGTTTTCTTTCAACCCTTGCACATAATCAGCCTCTAAAGTCATAACAATTCTTCCTTCTTAATGACACATCTTCTAAATTCATTACTTTGTTCCATCATCAATATGAACATGTTTCATGCAAGCCATCATCCATCACCTGTATTATTCTGAAAGTCTCCCATCCCAATTTTGCTTCCCTGCAATCCATTTCTTTCTCCACTATACAAATCTAACATGTTATTCCCCTGCTTAAAACACTTCAATTGTTTCCTATCCCCTTAGGATATGGTAATCTAGACTCCTCAGGATGGCTTACCAGGCATTTATTTTGGGGTGTGATCGATCGTCCTAGCCATACATCCTTCACTCATTTATACCTTATTTTTAAGCTACCTGAACTAGCCCTGTTCTCTTTGACCTCTATCTTCTCACATATTGTTCCCTCTGCCTAGACCACCCACTACCTTGTTAACTGATTAGCCATTAATTAATCATCCTTAAGTTTCCTGTTTGAAGTGCAGTGGTGCCATAGCACATGCCTGTAATCCCAGCAGTTTGGAAGGCTGAGGCAGGAGGATCACAAGTTCAAAGCCAGCTTCAGCAAATTAGCAAGGTCCTAATCAACTTAGTCTCATAATAAAAAATAAGGGGCTTGAACCATGGCTCAGTGGTTGGAGCACTTACCTGGCATGCCTGAGGACCTGGGTTCAAACCCCAGCACTACATATGCAACTAACTGTTGGAGAAATAAAGACCACCTGGAAAAATAAATGAAACTGATTCATTCTCCCTTCTCCCTATTTCTTAAAAAAATAAACAGGACTGGAGATGAGGCTCAGTGGTTGAGTGCCCCTGGGTTCAATCCCTGGTACCAAAAAAAAATAAAAAAATAAAAAAGTACAATTCCTCCCAAGAGCCTTCATATAGTTACAGTGGTAAAGAGCACAGACTTGTGGTGTTACCGTGCAGAGTATGAATCTCATCTCTAGCATTATTTCTTTGTGCCTCAGTTTCCTGTAAATTGGGGATGATGATGATATCACAGAATTGTGAGGATTGGATTAGTAAATGTAAAGCTCTTGAAATAGTGTCAGGAACATGTTAAATGCTTAATATTAAGTGTTAATGCCATGGATTTTTGTCTTTTGTGGATCTCTTTGAACTAGTTAGCTGTGCTAACACCAAACGGCACCCTGTACTGCCTTCATTATAGCACTTTCCACAAGTGCACTACACTCATTTGTAGAACTAATCTTCCCCAATTGATGCTGACTACAGGGTCATATATCACTTTTTTTATTTTAAAGAGAGAAGAATAGAGAGAGAGAGAGAGAGAGAGAGAGAGGAGAGAATCAATTTTTATTGAGTTTTTCACATGGCTTTCGTTGCTCTGACACTTAGTTGTGTATGTGATGCTGGGGTTTGAACCCGTGTACTCCCACATGCTGGGCAAGTGCCATAACCACTGCTCCAGCCCCATATTTTACTTTTCTAACATTAACACAAACCTCTACTTTTGTATTCAGCACAAAGCAAATCCCTAATAAATGAAAAAAACATCTTTTTAAAAAATTTCTTCATCAAAATAATGAGAAGAAAAGCCAGTGACTGGTGGGAAAATAATTGCAAAAGATATATCCAATAGAGGACTGTTAACTAACTAAAATAAGCAAAGAACTCTTAGAACTCAAAGGTAAGAAACAAACAACTTGATTTTAAAATGACCAAAGCAGGGCTTGAGATGTAGCTCATTAGGAGAGCTCCTGTTTAATATGCAGGACGCCCTGGATTCAATCCCCAAATACAGCCAAAGAAAGGGAAAAGGAGGTGAAAAGACACCTCACCAAAGAAGACGAACAGATGGCCAGTAAGCATATGAAGATGTTCCACAGTGTATGTCATTACAGAACTGCAGATTAAAACAATGAGACACCACTACACACCTATTAAAATGGCAAAAATCCAGAGCACTGACAATACCAAATGCTGGTAAGGACGTGGAAGAGGAGGTTTTCACATATTCTTGTGGGAATGCAAACTAGTATAGCCACTTTGGAAGACAGCTTGGTATTATCTTATAAACTAAACATATTATTGACATACAGTCTGGTAATTTCACTTCTTGGGACTTACCTCAAATGAGCTGAAAATTCACGTTCACAAAAAAATGTGCACACAGATATCTGTAGCAATTTCATTTATAACTGTCAAAACTTGAAAGCAACCAATATGTCCTTTAATAGGGGGGGAAAACTATAGTACATTCATACAACAGAATACTATTCAGTAGTAAAAAGAAATGTTCTATCAAGCCATGAAAACACATGGAAGAATATTAAATGCATATTTCTTAGTGAAAGAAGTCAATCTGAAAAGACTACTTTCTGGGAGCTGGAGCAGTGGCTCGGCAGTTACAGTGCTTGCCCAGCATGCGCATGTATACAGTTTCAAACCCCAGTACCCGCATGCACAAGTAAGTGTCAGAGCAATGAAAGCCACGTGAAAAATTCAATAAAAATTGATTCTCTGTCTCTCTCTCTCTCTCACTGTCCTCTTTTAAAAAAAAGATTACATACTGTTTTATTCCAACTACATAACACTTTGGGAAAGGTAAAGCTACGGACACTGTAATAAGATCAGTGATTGCCAGGGATTAGGGGGGGTAGAGGGATGAACAGGAAGAGCAAAGGCAATTTTTTGGAGAGTAAAACAATTCTATCTGATATTACAGGGGTAGAAAACATGTCATTATATATTTGTGCATACCCAGAGAAGGTACAATGCTAAGAATGAACCCAAATGTAAACTATGGACTTCAGGTAACAACAATGTCTATGTAGGTTCATAGAATATAGCAAATGTTCAGACTCGGGGGGCTGAAGCGATGACTCAGCAGTTGGAGTGATTGCCTGGCATGCGCAACAACTTGAGATGGAATCCCAGTACCACACACAAAACAAAGTGTCAAAGCAACTAAAGCCACTTGAAAAACTACATAAAATTGTTTTTCTTTCTCTCACTGTCCTTCTCTCTGTTAAATATATATATATATATATATATATATATATATATATATATATATATATATACATATATATGACAGACCAGATATAAGGTGCTGTACATTGACAGCGGGGGAGGTAGTGGTGTGAGAGTCAGGGATATATGAGAACTCTCTGAACTTTGGTTAGATTTTGCTATGAACCTGAAACTGCTTTAAGAAATAAAGTCTCGAGGCTGGTGTGGTGGCTCAGCGGTTTAGGTATTTGCCTGCAGTGCGCAAGGACATGGGTTCCATCCCCAGCATATGAGAAACTAAATAAAATTATTTCCCCTCCCCTCACTCACTGTCCCTCTCTCTTTAAAAGGAAAAAAATTAAAAATTAAAGAAAAGAAAGCCTACTTTGAAAAACACTTTGGCTGGGCACAGTGGCACCTGCCTTTCATCCAGCAACTCAAGAGGCGGAGGCAAGAGGGTCTCAAGTTTGAGGCCAGCCTCATGAACTTAGCAAGACCCTCACCATCTTAGCAAGACCCTCTCTGAAAAGTTAAAATAAAAAGGGATGGGGAGGAGTTGGGGATTTAGCTCAGTGGCAGAGAGCTTACCTAGCATTCGCAAGGCCCAGAGTTTGGTCCTCAGCCCTGAGGGGGGAAAAAGTGGATGGGAATATAGCTCAATAGTAAAGTAATCCTGGGTTCAATACCCAGTAAAAATTTTTTTAAATAAGCTTTATTTTTAACAACGTTATTTTAGACTTATATTCTATAAATTGAGCTGTTTAAAGCAAGTATAGGACTTTAACTCAGTCATACTTCAATTCTGCTCATCTGAACCACAGGGAATAACTAAAATTACTATTTTCTTAATTTTTCAAGTAATGATCACAGCTAGTACCACCACACACTCAGAGGTAAGGAAGTAATCCATTATGTACCGTGAATGCTTATGAATGTTTGTAACCACCCTGGCTCACAGCTGGTGCACAATGCATGCTTAGAGACTAAATGCACAGTTTTCCTAAATAATCAAAAACTAAAAAGCAATTATTCCTATACCATTGGTAATTACCTGAGCACGTTTAAGGATACCTCAGCAATAAACAAACTTGTTAAATCACTAAAATAGATAACCCATCATGCTTTTAAAGGATCATCTAGACTACTAACTAGACTTGATTCCAAACAGTAAATTGTGAAAATTGTTCTTCTGCTTACCAGCCATACAATCACAAAATTGATTGACCTTTAGGTGACAGCATACTTCTTGAGAGCAGGATTTAAAGAGGCTATCATTCTCTCTGCACCCTTTCAGAGCCATACCTCTTGAAAATAATGTCCAGACATGCATTCTATTGCCTCACCTCCCTTTCTTCCTTTCACTAATAGCAAACTGGCTTCAACCTGTACCACAGCACCAAATCCAACCTCTTCAAAGTCACCAACAACCTTATTAGAGTTAAGTCAAATTAATACATTCTGGCCCTTCTCTTAATATACTCTTAATTAATACACAATGTATTAATTAACACATTCTGGCTTTTGACCCAGCTTTTTGAGGAGCCTCCATACTGCTTTCCAGAGTGGCTGTGCTGGTCTGCTATCCCACCAACAGTGTACAAGTGTTCCTTTCTCCCCACGACCTCTCCAGCATCTGTTGTTTATTTTCTTCATCTTGGACATTCTCAGTGGAGTAAGGTAAAATCTTAGTGTATTTTTCATTTGCATTTCTGATTGCTACAGATGTTGAACATTTTTTCATATATTTATTGGTCTCTATTTCTTCTGTTGAGAAGTTTTTGTTTAGTTCTTTAGCCCATTTATTGATTGGATTGAATGTGTTTTTGGTATTAAGTTTTTGAGTTATTTGTATATTCTGCATATTAGCCCCCTGTCAGTAGTGTAGCTGGCCATGATTTTCCCCATTCTATAGGTTCTCTCTTCACGTTTTTGATTGATTCCTTAGTTGTTCAGAAGCTTTTTAGTTTAATGGCATCCTGCTCATAGATTTTTGGTTTTAATTCTTGGCTATGGGAGTCTTGTTAAGGAAGTTGGTGCCTACACCTATATGATGGAGTGTTGATACTATTTTTCTCTTTTTCTTCTTACAGTTGTATGGTAGCTGGTTTAATTCCTAGGTCCTTGATCCATTTTGAGTTAATTTTTGTGCGGGGTGAGAGATAAGGATCTAATTTCCTTCTTCTGCATATGGCTGTTCAGTTTATCCAGCACCATTTGTTGAACAGGCTGTCTTTCCTCATGTATGTGTGTGTGTGTTTGTGTGTGTGTGTGTGTGCGAGTTTAAGAGAGAGATGGAGAGAATCACTTTTATATATTTTTTCATCTGGTCTTTGTATGTTGGACACTTAATTGTGTATGAGGTGCTGGGGTTTATTTTTTATTTTTATTTTTTGCTTTGTACCTTTTTTATTTTAAGAATGTTGGAAATACATTTATTTTTCAATCAAAAAAGATTTTTCTGAAATATCTCAATATAATTATGCATGAAGTAACACAATATCTATTTTCTGTCTTCCATATAAGAAAGGTCATCTTCTTTTTTCTTATTTTTTTATTATTCGATAGACATGGTCTTACAATTTGGAGGGGTTCATCATCAAACAGTCAAGAATAACAGTGTAATGTTGAACATGCCAATACTGGTGCCAGACCATGATTTCACCCCTTTAGGTTCCCCACGATTCTATGTTTCACTTTACTTAAGCCCCATGTTAATTGGAATTCTCGTGGAAGTTGGAGGTTCTCCTTGGATTAGATTCACCCATACTACCTCCCTTTGGTCACCTTGATGACCTTCCTATTTCCTGCCCCCCTCCCTACCCCCTCCCTAGATCCCCTAGAAGTCTTAGCACAGTTTCCCATGATCATGTAAGAGTTCATACATGTTGAGGCAATTGTTAGGTTAGCCATCTAACGAATTGTTTCTGCTTATACTCTAGCTTCCACAATGAGAGAAAACATTCGGCCCTTGAGTCTCTGAGTTTAGGATACTTCACTTACCAAAATTGTTTTCCATCTCCATCCATTTGGTTGCAAATGACATAATATCATTTTATCTAATAGCCAAGTAGTATTCCCTTGTATATATGTACCACAGTTTTTGGATCCATTCATCAAGTGAGGGGCATCTGGATTGGTTCCATAATTTGGCTATAGTAAATTGGGCTGCTATAAACATTGATGAAGCTGTATCTCTGTAGTAAGTCAATTCTAGCTCTTTGGGGAAGATACCCAGGATTGGGATAGCTGGGTCAAAAGGTGGTTCCATCCCTAATTTTTTGAGGCATCTCCACACTGCTTTCTAGAGTGACTGTACCAGTTTGCAGTCCCACCAGCAATGTAATAGTGTTCCTCTTTTCCCACAGCCCCTCTGTGGTGCTGGGTTTAAACCCAGTACTTGTGAATGCCAGGCAAGCATTCCAACCACTGAGCCACCACTCCAGCCCCTCCAAAATATATTTTTGCTTCATATCTGTTTTGATACCAATACCATCCTGGTTTTGTTCCTACAGCTGTATAGTAAATTTCAGGTCAGATATTGTGATATCTCCTACTTTGTTTCTTTCTTTGTTTTTTATTTAGTAATGCTTTGGCTATTCTGGGTTTCTTATTCTCCCAAATAATTTTAAGAATTAATTTTTCTATATCTATGAAAACTATCATTGGTATCTTGATGGGGATTGTGTTGAATCTGTACAGCACTTTTGGCAAAATGGCCATTTTAATTATATTGATTCTGCCTATCCAAGAACATGGGGCATCTTTTTATCTTCTCATGTCTTCTTTAATTTCTTTCTTCAATGTAAAAAAATTCATTCTGACAACATCTTATACTTGGGGTGTTTTACCTCAATGACAGTTAATAAAATTGTTGTAATAGTTAAATTTAGATCTACCCTTTAAAAAAAGAGAAAGATCTCTAATTTGCATTGTAGAGATCTTCTACTTCTAAAGGAATATTTAAAGGATGTGGTTGACCCAGATATTACAACTTGGTCAAGTCATTTCTAACATGTAGATGATCTGAATCACAAAGGTGTTTTCTTGTTCCTGAAAATGTCTGAATCTCTCGTATTTCAAAGGATAGGAAAAACTTATTTAAACAAAACACTTTCTATAAATATATTCATGATAAAAAGTCATATTGATTACTAATGATTTATATCAAATAACATACAAGAATCATATTATTTTATTCATGTGTCATAAACATTATACACACATGTGTGCACACACACAAGCACACAGCAAAATAGAACTGTTGAAAAGAACATGGAATACCCTTGAAATTAAAGTTCTAGAAATAATCTCCACCTCACTGCAGAACTGTTGCAATGAGATGATTACAGCTGCTGCCACCAATTAACAGGTGTTTCAGTTTTTCCTGTGCTTTGTACCACTGGTGAACCATTTTTGAGTATGTAGCTCAGATTTACACCAATCTGTTTCACAGCTGCATTGTGAGTTCCAGAACTGTGTGACTTCCTGCCGATATTGTGGGCATGGTACCCTTCTGCTATAGTTTGGAAAAGGTTTGTCCCCCAAGGGTCCATGTGTTGAGGGCTTGGCCCCTGAGTTACAGTATTGGGAGGTGCTATGGAATGTTTAAGAATGGGGGCCCAGTGGGAGGTCTTAGGCAATGACATGCTCTTGGAAGGGATCAGAGTAGTTCTCCTGCCAACCTTTGGTAGTTCTTGAGAGAATGTGGTTTCAAAAGCCCAACTTGGCTCACCCAGCTCTCTAACTTCCTGTTTGTTAATGTGCTCCCACATGGTCTCCCCCAGTGCCATCCACCATGTGAAATGGTTATGAACCTTCACCAGAACTGAGCCAATGCCAATGCCATGCCTTTGAACCTTCAAAACTGTGAGGTAAATAAACCTCTTTTCTTATAAACTTAGCCTTTTTCTGGTAATTCATTGTAGCCACAAAAATTGACCAATGCACCTTCCCTCACTATTTCCTGAGTCAAATACTTGCCCTAGGGTGGACTATACATGGACTATTTTATACTACTTGTGTCTTTCCCAAAATTCATATTTGGGGGCCCTAACCACCAATGTGTATTTGGAGACAGGGTCTTTAAAGAGATAATTAAGGTCATAAATGTGGAGCCCTAATCCAATATAACTAGTGTCATTGTAAGAAAAGAAAGAGAAACCCCAAGTGCATGTGTGCAGAGAAAAGGTCACATGATGATACAGCATGAAGATGGTCATCTTCAAGCCAAGCAGAGAGGCCTCTGAAGAAATTAACTTTGTTGATGCCTTGATCTTGGTCTTTCAGCCTCAAGAACTGTGAGAAGGTTATTTTATATTGTTCAAGTTATCCAGTCAGTGGTGTTTTGTTAAGACAGTCCTAGGCAATGCATACAGTGGACTTACTCATGCCTTACCCCCAGCAATCAGGGAGCCTGGGAAGTGGTAGGTGGTAGCACTGAAGCTGAACTCAAGAGATCTCAAAAATGAAAAATAAAAGGATCTGGTGAATAAGTAGTGGGGGTTGTTTTATTTAGCTTTTTGTTGATGTGACCAAAACACCTAACAAGAACAATGTAGAGGATGAAAAGTTTATTTTGGCTCACAGTTTCAGAGGTTCAGTTCACTGTTGACTGACTCACAGTTCCAGGTCCCAGGTGAGGCAGAACATCATGATGGAAGGGTATGGCAGAGAAAAGCAGCACAGGACATGACAGCCAAGAAGCAGAGTAAGACCTCTGCTTACCAGTGACAAAACATAAAGCCCAAAGACTCACCCCCAGCATCCTCCTCCAGCAACACCCACCTGCCTTTAGCTACCACCCACTTAATCCATATCAGTGGGTTAATCCATGGATTAGGTCACAACCCTCATAATCTAAGCATTTCACCTCTGAACGGTCTTGCATTGTTCCACACATGCACTTTTGAAGGATACTTCATATCTAACCCAGAACAGGATGAATCAAACAGGTCTTTCAGACTGATAATTTGGTGGCTAGAATATTGATAATGACATGAAAGGACCGAGAAGCTGCACAAGAAATGAACTCTGGAGGAGTTCAGTTTTGTGCAATTTGACAACCTAGAAATATCCAAGGGGAAATTGGAAGTGGCTTCTGAGGCAGAGTGTACATCTTAACTCTATTGTTTGGAGGTAAAAGGTAATGTTGGAAGAAAGATACACTGATCAAAGGAAAGGATGAGGAAGAGGGGGCTGGGGGGCTGGAGTGGTGGCTCATCAGTTATGGCACTTGCCCAGCATGCACAAGTACATGGGTTGAAACCCCAGCACCCACATACACAACTAAGCGTCAGAGCAACAAAAGCCATGTGAAAAACTCAATAAAAATTAATTGTCTCTGTCTATCTCTCTCTCTCACTGTCCTTCTCCCTGATTAAAAATTAAAAAAAGAAGTGGATTTGGGGTCTTGGGACAAGTCTGAAAGGAGGTGGTAAGAAGGGATATACAAACTGATCAATTAGAATGGTCTAATTTGGAGATGAGGATATAATTCAGCATTAGAGCCCTTGCCCAGCAGGTATAAAGGCCCTGGGTTGGATCCTCAGCACTGGGGCAGGGAGCTAAATTATTAACAGCAATAAAGACATATTTCTTGCTCTGATTGATGTCCATGAAAGTTGGCTGATGGTTTCACTCACCAACAAGTTGGAAGCTCAACAGAAATTGATGCTGCAATCTTGAGACACAATTTCTTCCTCTAGGAAAACTCAGTTTCTTCAAATGACTAGATGAGGCCCACCCACATTATCAAGTATAATCCCCTTTATTTAAAGTAAACTGATTGCAAACATTAATCACATCTAGAAAATGCCTACACAGCAACATATGGAATAATGTTTCACCAAACAGTGGCATTATAGCTAGAGTGACACATAAAATTAGCCATCCCAGGTAAGGTCTTAGCTCCCCCTTTCTGGCCCAGGCTGCTCTAATAGTCTTGAGCCCACCTTCCAGTGTCTGCAATTACACTAATGTGGTAGCTGCCACTTTAATCCACAGAGGTGTGGCTTCTGTGAGAACCCTCTGTTCATTTCCCTGGTGTGTTCTGAGGTAAAGGACAGCTCTGGCCTACTTTGAGGTTGATTCTCCTTTCATCTTTTTTCCTGCTTTGGTATCTGGGTCAATGCCATTATCCAGAATGCCCATCTGTACCTGGTCACCCCCTGCTGGAAACCATGAGCATACTCTGCTTCCTCCTTCAAATAAATGGTGCCCACTACAGGTGAGGTGTGGGTTGTGGTCTTTGTCATCCTTGCTCTGGGACCCAGAAAGGTCTGCCACCCCCAGGAGCCTCCCAGCCTGTCATTATGGCAGGAGGAATGTGGAAATCATGCATTGGCTCTTACAGCTTCCACCGGAGAGCAACATAGGGCCACTGACATTTCGTTTATGTTGGTCAAAACACATTGTGTGGCCGTATGAACCCCAGGGATTCCCAGGGAGCAGGTAACCACCACTCTAGCATGTACCTGGAAGTACACCAGGGAAGATTTAGTTATCACAACTACTACCACATGTTCTCTCCTCTGACCCTCAGCACTGGGATGCTCCTCAAGCCCAGGGATTTACCAAACTTGATGTGCAAATGGCCAGCCCATCTTCTCCCCACTTCCCAGGCCCTGGAGATGCCCCACCTTGTGCTCTCCCAGCCTTCCTTATCCATTCATTCCTCCCTGTCTTTGCCTTTCCTATCCTGTCCCACACTCAGAAATCATCTTCCAAAATTGATACTAGAAATTTATAATGGAAAAATCCTTTATGCAAAGAGTATTAATATTTTTCTGGTGTCAGTTTGCTTCTGATAAACCATGTGAATTAAAACAGTGTCCTTTAATACAGAATAATCCCAATTGGTGAAACAAAATATTTATAAATACAACTTTTAATGAGTAAAAACTTTTCAGAATAATAGTGGATTGTTTCTAAAACATGAAAGGAGAATTGATTGATATTTTCTAATGGTCTCAGAAATGTTTGCATGTTCCTTTAATTAGGAAAACTATTTTAATGCCCTCTTGGATGGAGATTTGTTTTTTTCATTCTTTCATTGCCTTTTTAATCATTTTATA
>PVKS010042175.1:0-15589 GCA_004027875.1 Aplodontia rufa
CACACACACACACACACCTCTCCCTCTCATCTCCTCTCCCTTTCTTTCTCTCTTTCTCTCCTCTCTCTATTCCCTCTCTCCTCTCTCTGTCTCCTCCCTCACTCTCTCCTCTCTCTCCCTCTCCACTCTCTTTCCCCTCTCTCCCTCTCCCCCTCTCCCTCCTATCCATTTCTCTCTCCCTCTCTCTAGTCCCTCTCCTCTCCCTCTCTCCCTCTCTGTCTTTCTCCCCCCTCTGTATTCCCTCTCCTCTCCTTCTCTCTCCTATCCCTTTCTCTCTCCCTCTAATCCCTCTCTCTCTATTCCCTCTCTTCTCTGTCTTTCTTACACACACACACACACACACACACACACACACACACACACTCCTCATCTGATCCCAGCAGGGCCAGCAATCAGCGGCAGGACAGCCCTTCCCCTAGCTGGAGACCCGGTCCACTGGAGGCGTGATCTAGGTTTCCATAACAACCACCTTGTCTGGAAGATGGAGAGCGAATGCAGGTTGGCAGCCCACGCATGGAGCAGGGTCTTGTGTGGGAGATGCAGGCTCCTGCAGAGACCCAGGGTCAAGGTGGTGGCATTGCCTTTCCTGAGTGCTGCTCCTGGGGAACTCACGGGTCTGGGGGTGAGACTGGCAAGGGAGGAGGTATGCCTCTGGGTGTTGAAAGGCCCTGCGAGGTGTCTGCCCCATGGAAGACTGCGCCAAGCTCGCAGTCCAGATTAAATCACATCCATGGGTGCCGTGGCTTAGTAGGTGTCAGAGGACCGCATGGTGTGTGCTAGGCATTGGGAATCACGGTGAAAAGGACCTTTGCTAGCCTGCCTCTCTGGGACTTAATTTCTCACAATACACTTTTAAAATTATTATTTTCCTCTTCATAGTTAATATGTAAATGTCAAAGTTCAAGTGCATCGACAAAGTAAGATTCCTGCTGGCCCCCTTCGTCAGCCTGCCGCTGGGGTCTTGTGCAGGCGGGGCAGTGCTCCTGGCCTTGCGGGTGCATGCCTCTGCGTGCCCAGAGGGACGGGTGTGCTGTGTGGGAGAGACTGTGGGAGTGCGCTGACGCGGCTCCCTGTCCTCAGGCAGAGAATGTGCCTGGGGACGATGTCCATCCCGCAGTGACAGTGCCAGATGTGTTGGCCGCTCACTGTGCTGGGCACTAGTGTTGTAAGGCAAGTAGTGATGATTACATCTAAATGCCATCATTCCTAATGCTATGGCAGGTTCCGGCTTTTTACATTTTAACATCTCTCACAGTGAAACATGTCAGACATTGTCCTTATCTTTTGATTTTCTTCTTCTTTTAAGATTTAACGAACTTACTGTGTAAGCATCACATGTGGGAAAAACCTGCCTCATCCAAGGCACAGCTTAACCACGAAGAGGTTGCATCCTGAGATGAACTTGAACTACAGAGCCCTCCTGTCTAGTCCTGGGCCCCCAACCACAAAACTTGAGCGTTTCCTGTAGCCTGGACCCTGGGTGGGGTGAGTCTGCTCTTGAGCCTCCACCCCAGATCTGTGCCGCAAGCCCTCTGGCTGTGCTAACATTTGATGACGTTACCGTTTATTAAACTGTGAAAGAACTCATGTAGCATTGGTGCACTTGGAGATCTTGCAGGGTTTTTTCTTTTAAATACTTTTGTGCTTTTAATTTGGTAAGGCTCTGCATACCCAGATAGGTATGGATATGAAATGCATGGATAGAAAATATCCGACTTTGCTTTATGTGTTGATGGGTTTTCTTACAAATGATGTCAGATCACATTTGCAATTCCGTGACTTGCCTTCCCATGCAAGATGTGTCTCTCAGACTCTTCCAGATGGATAGATCTGCAAAGATCTATTGTGTTCTATACAATCAGGATAATAACTACCTGACAGAGAGGGTCTAGGTGGAAACAAAAAGCTTCTGTGTCACTTGACTCATGATGACTCTCTTTGGGTGTTAACCCACTGTCCCCACTGCTGGGATGGAACCCAGGGCTCACAGCTGTGTCACTTGATTCATGACAAGTTGCCTTTGGGTGTTAACCTAATGTCCCCACCACTGGGATGGAACCCAGGGCTTGCAGCTGGCTTGCTAGGCAAGCACCCTAACACGGAGCCTCACTCCAGCCCCCTTGCATATTTTTATTTTGAGACAGGGTCTTGCTGAGTTGCCTGGGCTGGCCTTGAACTTGAGCCAGCAAGCTCCTCTTGCCTTAGCCTCCTGAGTTGCTGGAGTTTCAGGTGAGCACCACCACACCTGGCTAACTGCATTTTTTGTTTGCTTTTTTAAGAGAGAGAGAGAGAGAGAGAATCGATTTTATTGAGTTTTTCATGTGGCTTTCGTTGCTCTGAGACTTCGTTGTGTACGTGGTGCTGGTGTTTGAACTCGCATACTCGTGTACCTGCGCATGCCAGGCAAGCGCTGTAACTGCTGAACCACTACTCCAGCCCCTAACCGCATTGTTTTTGAGTAGCTTTGCAAGAGTCCCGTGGTCTGGGATGGGTTGGAGGGCATGTTCCTCTCCAAGCTACTGTGGCAACTTACTGGCCTGTGGCTTCTGCCCTGTCCCAGGTGACCGATGCTTCAGTCATCCCTTTCCCCCTTCAGAATAAATGGAAGAATTTTCAGTATTAGTGGAAGGTCTCTGGGGACAGATTACGCTGTGTTAAATCCTGGCTTTGCTACTTGCAATATGAATCTGGGCCCCTCCCAGGGAAACTGAAGGCTCCAAATGACAGCTTGTTGGAAATAACCTCAGCCAGCCAGTTTGAGAATGACCCATAAAGGGGAAGCATCCACACAGGTGGTTAATTCCCTGAAGCTGTTTCAGAATGAAATGGATTCTTCCTCTGTGGGCCAACGTGTACTAAAGGATTCTCTAATGGGTGTCCCAGGACACGCCTTCCCAGTCACAGCTGGTGGACAGGGGAGGGGACCAGAGATAACCTGCCCAGGAAGCCATCATGGGGCACAGTCCTGTTCACTGGGGTTCCATGATCTTGGGTGTCTCCACACAGATCATGAGCTGCATCCAGCCGATTGACAGGCTTGGTTGGGGCCTCTTGTTTTCATTTTAATTCAGCAATTTGACAAGATTAAGACATTGGGACTGCATACATTTACCAGTATCACCTTTCATTTGTTCAACTTCAAAAGAACATTCACAGAGCATTAGCTATGTGTCAGGAAGCATCCCAGCTGCTGAATACATCAGGATGAATAAAAAAATAGCTCCCACACTGTGTAGCCCACATTCCAGAAGGCAAGGCTGCAACAAGCAAGAAAAAAATGTGGTGCGAGGAGCTCCAGTTTCTTTTGAGAGCTGATGCTGTCCAAACCACTGGACCAGCAATAGCACAAGAGCATATTAAGGTGGCTTAGAGGCGGATCTGGCGCCCCCCGGAGATGTCAGCACATGAGGGTGCTCCATGAGTTCTCATTTTTTGAGTGATTTGGGCAGCTGTGGCTTTCCCAGTGACCATATTTTCATAAAGAACAAACGTGTTCATTCATTCATGCAGCAGTTTTGAATGTGCGGGTTGATTTTATGCCAGGAACTCATTCTTACAGAGCCTGCACAATTTGGAACACACGTAATTCAAGACTGATCATAGCAAAGGATGGTGGGAATGTCTATTCACCAGCTGAAGTGATACTAAAACACCAAGTACAGCTCACAATATGCATGTCTGGCTGTATTTTAAAATGTGGACTTTTGAGGAATTTTAAAACTGCAAATCTCTTTTTAAGAAAATGCTGCCAAAGCTCACGATTTTAAATTTTTAAATAAAATATAGTTGTGCTGGATTTCTCCAAGTTGACAATCCTGTTCCTCCTGTGACCTCACCTTGCAACATGGAAGCTGGGGCTGTTCCAACAACTCACATGTGTCTGTGGCCCTCTCTACCTCACCTCCCTGCACCCCCTGAAACCTCTACACATCCTTTCCCCAATGGACGTTTTGCAAATCTCCCTTGCCCGCCCCCACGGCCGTTTTGGAAACTTCGTGTTAAGAAGTTCAATCAGGGGGCTGTAGCGGTGGCTTGGCGCATGCGCGAGTACATGGGTTCAAACCCCAGCACCACATACACAACTAAGTGTCAGAGCAACGAAGGTCATGTGAAAAACTCAATAAAATTGTTTCTCTCTCTCTCTCTCTCTCTCTCTCTCTCTCTCTCTCTCTCTCCTCTCTCTCTCTCTCTCTCTCCCTCTCTTTCACTGTCCTCTCTTAAAAAAAAAAAAGTTCCATCAGGTTGTAGCCAGGTCCTAAGTGCCCAACCTGTCTCTTAAAAGTGACTCTGCAGATTTTGTCCTCGTTGCTTTCATCTCACGCTCTGCAGCGTCCCCAGAGAGCTTTGTTTCCAGGCAACACAGGGCTTTTCCCAGGTGGACGGGTGTGGGGTTAGGGGAGTCCTCCCCAGCTGGAGTGTGAAGGGGTTCAGTACCGCGGACAGCGCTTGGCGCTCTGGTTCAGCACCGCGGACAGTTCCAAGGGCTTGGCTCCTTCAGCACCGCGGACAGTCGCAGGGCACCATTGCCACTGCTGGAGCAAGAAGAGTGTGCCCTTAGGAGCTACTTGGAGCCCACTCCCTACACCCACCCCTGGAGTCTCTGGGTGGGGTGTTTGCATCATCCAGGGCTTCCTGGGCTATGCCTAGAGGCGCAGGTATCTAACACCCAGCACACCCAAAAGGGTACTCTGGATTTTCCCTGCAAAAATCCTTGGCCCTACTAGGTGCACTGCAGGGCACTCAGTTGCTGTCCTTGGTACCTTCCTTCCTTTCATGCTGCACACCCAGCCACCAGGGCCCCTCATCTCCGCCTGGAGACCGCATCCAGAACGTGCCCACAGCTCTCATCTCCTCTGCTACCCAACTCCAGGCTCCCTTCATTGCTCACCTCTTTTAGGGTCTCCTAAATGACCCTCCCATTTTATCCCCTCCCACATATCAGGTTCAGAAACCTTTACGGTGCAAGGCAGGGCTATCACTCCATGCCTCAGGAGCCTGCCGTCACTGCCCAGTGCGTGCACAGCCGATGCAAAGGCCTTCCTGTGCTTCCAGGACCCTGGCACCCCTCTGAACCCATCCCTCTCCCTTGCCTGGCCTCCTCGTTGGCTCCTTTGAACCTGATGTTCTCTGTCATGGATTCTTGCCTAAGTTGCCCCTCTGCACCTTTGGGTCTTAGCTCCAATGTCATCTCCCCAGAAAGGGTGTCTCTGACCCCCCACCTACAGTGGTCTTGCAGTCACCACCACACCCATGTTGCATGTCCTATGTGGAAGTTGGCTTCACGTGCCTGCTGTCTACTTCCGTCATTACAGTGCTGGTTCTCTGTTGGCTCAGTCACACAGAAGAGCACCTCCGTTGTTTAATAACTATTTGCTGAATAAACAAATGAGTGAGGAGTGAGATCCCAGCCTGCCTTGATCTGTCTTTTCCCAGCTAGTCGTGAAGACCCAAGAGAGCATTAACAGCACTAATGACCTGGTAAAATCATGGTCCAGGGCTTGAGGGCTGTGTCAAGGTCCCCAAGACCACTCTCAGGCCCGGAGGTTCCCCAGCAAGACTGACAAGCGTCATGTTGGTGTGCTTCCAGCCGTGGCTTACTACGGAGCCAACATGGTCCGCAGGAGACCACCTGGGGCCACTCCAGCCCTGCCTTGCCTTGAGCCTGTGCATGGGTGAAGGTGCTCGAGCTGCAGCAGGCGAATGAGATTGGAGACTGCATACGGCAGCGGCTTCCAGCTCTGGCTTGTCAACCTCGACTTTATGTCCATTTTAGGGTTTGACAATGAAACTGCCTTTCCACCTGCAGGGCTGCTGTAAGGTTTCCTCTTTGAGGCACTTCTGCAAAGGTCTCAGGACACGTGTTCATTTAAAATGAGGTAAACAGTAACGCAGTTGTTATGTGAGAGTGGAAGCCACCACGAAGGCTGTGTCCACTGATGCAGAAAGCCAAATCGAGGACGGGTGTAGAAGACAGAAGTCTGAGAAGCCTTAAAGCAGTGCAGTGCGTTTCCAGAGTACTCTCTTCACCTTCTTTTCTTCCAGAAAGAAATAATCTCCTGAGAAGCCTTTCAGTGACAGCCCTCCAGGACTGTCATGAGGATCAAAACTGTCATTAAGGATCAAAACTGGACCTCCCCCACTCCACCACACCAAGGACCTGGTGTTCAGTGATTGCACTGATGGTGTTAGGGGCATTTATTGAGCACTCAGAATGTGTAAGGCACAGTGATGCTCATGATAACCTCATAGGTAGGCGCTATCATTGTCTCCATTGTGCAGATGAGGAAACCCAGACCCAGTTAACAAACCTCCCAGTATCACACACCTGGACCTGCTTCTGGAGGCCCAGTTTGACCTTCGTGGCTCCCTGGGCTGGGCAGCTCCCCTAGTCTCTTGCCATCAAAGGAAGTGACAAGGGTTGACGAAGTGCCTTACTCTTTGAAAACTCATATCTCCCTCTTTACACTCTGAATCACCCTTGGAATAGCTAGAAACCCATCTCCCAAATGTTCCACAGAAGGAAGTTTCTCCTGGCAATCTTATGACATATATGGAAACACAAGGAATTCAGTCTCCGTCCTCCACTGTCTTACTCTGTGTCCTCTGGAGAAATTACTTCATTCCTTTTTTTATTTTTAAAGAGAGAGAGGGACGGTAAGAGAGAATAATTTCTTTTCTTTTAGTTTTTCATGTGGCTTTCATCGCCCTGACAGTTTGCTGTGTATATGGTGCTGGGATTAAACCCTTCTCCTCATGCATGCCAGGCAAGTGCTGTAACTGCTGAGCCACCGCTCCAGCCCCATTACTTCACTCCTTTGTGCCCCATTCCCTTCTCTGTAAAATGGGGATAATATCCACCACTTGGGGCTGTTGGGATTAAATGAGATGATGTACAAAAGGGGCTTTGTGGATAGTATCTGTTGGATAAATGACAGTTGGTTTATGGTTTTCTAGAGTACTAATGCCATTCCATTGTCTATCCATTTGGTAAAGAAAGTTAAATCTGTACTTTATACGTCATTCAAAAGATTTCCAGAAGGTTCAAGTAACTAAACATATAAAACAGGACAGTAATATATCAGACCACGCAAAAAAGTGCATTTGTGAGATCAGGAGAAGAAGGATCTTTTGCCTAAGACAACAAAATCAAAAAGCAAAATATACATCTTGGATTTTGTTCAAAATTCAAAACTTCCAGCAATATGTAGATAAAATCAAGAGCTAAAGAAAGAGTGGGAGTACATAACTGCTACAGATAGATTCATAGGCAAAGGATGACTATCTAGAATGCAGAACGATTGTGAACCACGAGGTAAGAGCCACATGAATGAAGTCGTGCAGTGACTCAAGGAGAGAAAGGAGACCTGTGGACAATCAAGTCAGGAACCAGAGAAAGGCAGAGTTCGGAGCTAGGCTGCCTCCGCCCAGCTAGGACTCTGCTGAACATTTGAGAAAGTCCATGTGGCCTCCCTGGGAGCAGCTAGGTGCTGGCCACTGCACGGGGAAGGTTGATCATGTTGGTAGCAGCTATTAGGCTCTGATCTAAGAACTGTGCGTTGCTTTTTTGTTTTTTCTTTACCTCCTTTTTAGTCCTGGGGAATGGTAACCACAATTATCCCCTCTTTACAGAGTGAGAAACCGAGGCGGGGAAGTGCTAAGTAACTCCCCCAGGAGAAGCCCGCAAGAGCAGGGGTGGCAAGCTCCGGACCTGCCTGGGGTTCTCAGGCTGCCACGCCCCTGCCCCTACTGGTCCCCGCTCCACCCACCCAGGGCCCCTGGTGTGTAAAGTAGAAAACCGCGAATGGGGCGTGTGCAAAGCTGTTGGGCTGCAGAGGAACAAGACATAACCTATGTGACCATCAGCTGGGGATGGACGGCCCATCCCACTTTGGCCGGACCTCCCACTCCCGCAACCACACAGCGGGCATTTGGTCTCCCTCCCTCCTCCTTTCCTTCCCGGTGCGGGCTCCCGGGGCTGGGGGAAGGAGGAGGTCGCTTTCCCGCGCGGCTCCCTCACCTCCCACCTCCCTTCTCGCACCGCAGCCTCCGCGTCTGCGCAGCCGCAGTCCGCGCAGCGCCGGCTCTGCAGAGCCCCGACAGGGTCTGGTTGGGGAGGGTGAGTCCTTAGAGGGACCCCGTCGGCGGGAAGGGGGAGGGAGAAAGGGACGGGGGCTTGGGCAGTGATCCGGGAGGCACTTGCATGTGTGATCGCCAGGGTGTACTGTGTGGGGCGGGGGTGAGGGACAGAGCCGCTCAGGGATGAGGTCTGGAGAGGGGACCTCTTACCCCCTCCAGTGGGAGTGGGCTGGGTTCGTTTCTCTGCTAACCGCGGTCTGCCTGCCCTCCTGTGGATTGCACGTGAATTTCAGCCTCTGCGCGACGCGGGACCGGGGAGCCAGCGCCTGCGTTCAGGCGCCCGTGCACCCGCCTGGTGTGTGCACGTGCGCGCTTGTCTCTCGGGGGTCCGCGAGTTTCCGCGAGTCTCCGTGTTTGGCGCTGGCTTCTGCGAGCTCGTCCGCGTGTGCACCTGCGCATGTGTGCGTTGTGCCTGTCCCGCCACGTGTGTGCCACTATGCGATGGTCCCGAGCACAGGCTGTGAAGTCGCGCAGGTGCAGGACCCCGGCCCAGCTCTCCCGAGCTGTGTGGCGGATGGACGGCGCTCGCACTCTGCACTGGAACGTACGGTACCGGCTGCGGTGAGCGCCGGGTGCTCTGCAGGGTCTGTGCCCCAGAGCACTCCAGCGAACCTGACCCAGTTGTGAGTCTCCATCCTCGGCCCTCAGCGGGCCTGATGGCCGTGAGACGGGCACCCTCCACTCCTCCCTCTCCCCACGCCACCGCTGCCAGCCAGGCTCCTCTGACCTTGACCTCTTCCGTGTGGGTCGCCCTTCCTTCCTGCATTTCCCATCTTCCCGTGCCTCCTCCCGTGATCAGTCATGACTCTTACTAAAAACAAAACAGTGCTTCCTGGTAGTGCGCCCTCAGGAGCTTCCATCAAGGCACACACACACACATGCACTCATATATGTAGGCAGCTAGCTATGTATCTACACACTTATTTATTTTAAGTCCATGCTGACAGCCTCTTCTGACCTGGCATTACGCCCCTGCCCTCACTGAAGCTGCAGATGGCAGCCCCTGGGTTTAACCCAGCTTTATGACCTGTGCTGCTGGACTCACTTTTAAACACCTGAAATAGTCATTGACATTTTAAGATGCAGAAGACAGACTCGGTGGCCCTCACCTGTAATCCCAGCAACTATCAAAGCTGAGGCAGGCGAACGCAGGCTGGAGGCCAGCCTCCCCAATTTAGAACCTGTCTCAAAATAAAAAGCAAAAGGGGCTGGAGACTTGGCTCAGTGGTAGAGCTCTCCTGAGTTCACACCTTAGTACCAAGAAACAAAGTGAAATGCAGAAGACATCGTGTTAAATAACAGCCTTCCAGTTCTCCAAGGTGGAGTGCACGGTGTGATTCTCTGGTGGGTCGGCAGCTTCCTCCCGGGCCCAGCTCCTTCATCATGGCCCTCTCCTCCTGGGCCCAGCTCCTTCCTCGCGGCTCCCTCCTTTCTGCGGCCTCCCCCTTCCCTATGGCAGTTGCCCCTGGTCTTCCTTAGGGTACAGCAGTGTTCCCCTGGCTCTGCATTTCCCGCACACTTTCAGAAGAGTGAGCTCAAACTGCCAGGCGAGGAGGCTCTTTGCCTACTTGTGGTGTCTGTGCCTGTCCCACTTGGGTTGCTGCCACACCTCTGGGTACGGTGGAGTCCGAATCTTGGCTGCGGGGCTTTGCGTGGGATCTGCTGTTCTCCAGGAGAGTAGGAGCTCTGGGAGCTGGATGCCCGACCCTCAGCAGGCTCTGACACAAAGTTCTGGCTGAGAAGAGGTTAGGGAAGGCTGGATCCACTGGGACGCTGTGGGTGGCAGGCATTTGCGGGGACCCACGGAGGTCTTCCCACTCAGCCTTGAAGGACGGGGTTTCCTCCACTCTGGAGGCTGTGCATAGATTTCCCTCTGTCTGGGTAGGATGCTCAGCGGTGGAGTCAGTGGCTGCTGCTTTACTATCCAGCCTTCAGAGGTGCACTGTGAAGTGTGGAGGGTCGGAGGGACCCATCCCAGGTCAGGGGCACCCCCATGCCTCTCCCTGAACGCCCTCCTACCCTGGGGCATCCCCATGCCTTGCCCTGAAACCCCTCCTACCCTGGGACACCCCATGCCTTGCTCTGAACCCCCTCCTACCCCAAGGTACCTCCATTCCTTGCCCTGAACCCCCTCCTACCCTGGGGCACCCACATGCCTCACCCTGAACCCCCTCCTACCCTGGGGCACCCCAATGCCTTGCCCTGAACCCCCTCCTATCCTGGGGGCACCTCCATGCCTTGACCTGAAACCCCTCCTATCCTGGGGGCACCTCCATGCCTCAACCTGAAGTCCCCCACCTGGGGCACCCCATGCCTCGGCCTGGGCTCTCTGTCACAGGAAGCGGGGACATTCTGTAACCTGTGACCATCTTCTCATTCCAGCAACACCATGCCGACACACACCTACTGTTTTCCTTTAAATCACTTCTCTCTCTCTCTCTCTCTCTCTCTCTCTAACGAGAGAGAAACAGTGAGAAAGAGAGGGTGGGGGAGAGAATCAATTCTGTTTAGTTTTTCACGTGGCCTTCGTTGCTCAGACACTTGGTTGTGTACATGGTGCTGGGGTTTGAACCCATGCCAGGCAAGTGCTGCAACTGCGGAGCTCAGGCTCCAGCCTCCGTTTTTCCTCTTTTAACACCTGTGATAGGCAGAATAATGGTTCCAGAAAATGCTGGTGCCTGAGTCCTCAGAATGGGGGGTGGGGGTGAGTGGGTACATTGATGATCTGCCACAGGCCTTGAGGCCTGGTGTTAATCAGCTCACCTGGAGATGAACAGATGACCCTGGGCTGTTGGGTGGCTTGATGTGTTTGAAAGCGTCCTTCAGAATGGGAGAGGGAGGAAGGAGTCAGCTGGAGGCAACATGAGAGTGGAGTGGTCATTGCTGGCTTTGGAGGTGGAGGACCAGGACTGGAAAATGATTAGAGTCTTCCCTGGGCCTCCACAAGGGACAGCACTGTCCTCTGTGCTCTATCCCAGTGAGACCCTTTTTAGACTTTAGACATATAGAGCTGTAAGATGATAAATCTGAGTTGTCTCAAGCCACCAAATTTGTGGTCATGTGCTACAGAAGCCATGAGAAATTTGTACAGTACCCAAAGGTGTCGAACTTTATGAAAGCCGGCAATGTCACAATGCCAGTGAAGCAGCTGAGCCAATTAAAAAAAATCTAACCAGGGATTGAACCCAGGGCTCTTAACCACTGAGCAACACCCCCAGCCCATTTTTAAATTTTTATTTTGAGACAGGGTCTCACTAAGTTGCTTAGGGCCTCGTTAAATTGCTAAGGCTAGCCTTGAACTTGTGATCCTCCTGCCTCAGCCTCTCAAGCTTCTGGGATTATAGGTGTGCACCCCACAACCAGCTCAGCTGAGCCATTTTAAGCAGCAACAAAATACACCTAAGAGGTGATTCCCAAAACCAGAGTTTATTTATGTTTTGGAACAGATATGCAGCAAACCACAAATAGTCAGATGACAGTTAAACAGTTGGTATCTTAATTTCCTTTCTCAGAGAACCTTAAAGAACACACGATGTAAATGAAATCCAGTACTCGTTTCAAGGAACTCGGACAAAGATGTTTGCCCGTGTGGGCCCCACTGGGATCAAAATGAAGTTGCTCCTCGCTGATGGAATCCCCCAGCCCAGTGCAACCCGAGCCCTGATTTCCATCAGCATCAGTTCATTCTATCTGACCAGACTTCTCATCAGGAACCCATGGGTGCACCTTTGTGTCTGCACTACCCATTATCCCTCCCTCCCTCTCCCTGGCTCTCTCTCTGTTACACACACACACACATGCATGCACATGCACACATATGCACATGCACTCATGCATGCACACACACCAGTGCACACATATGCATGCACACACATGAATGTACACACACACGCACATGCCCTCATGCATGCATGCACACACCAGTGCACAAGTGCTCATGCACACACACATGAATGCACACACATGCATGCATGCACACACTCATGCACAGGCACACACAAGTGCATACATGCACACACAACACATGAATGCACAATGCACTTATGCAGGCAGGCACACACCAGTGCACACATGCACACACACGCATGCATGCACAGGTGCACAATGCAATGCACGCATGCATGCATGCACACACTAGTGCACACATGCACACACACGCTCATGCATGCACATGCACACAGCTGGCCTTCATGCTCATCACTACAGTGCTCCGCTGTATGATTGCACTGCAGTTTATGTGTCTAGCCTCTTGTTGACGTTTTTGGGATGCATTTAAATTGTTTTTGATTGAGAATATGATATTGGGCCTCAATGCCCATGAACGAGAGTTCCGGCTTTGTGTGTTCAGCCTTAGCTGATGTTGCCTCATGGTTTTGGGAAGTGTATGAGCCAGCAGATGCTCCCCATCAGCACCCACCAAAAGCCCGCTTCCAAAATCTACCTCTATGAGCTCCCCTGGGAAACTTAGTATCGCTGTTACCAAGGAGAGCCAGTATCACTCTCTGTGTGTTCTTTTTACAGAGATCCAGGGTCACCGTGAAAATTAACAGTGTGAGCAAATGATGTCCTCAAGTGGTGGCCGGGAGCCCCAAGCCTGAGCCGGAAGCTGCTCCTTAGAAAAAGACTCCACAGGAGGATGCCAGGCATAGCAGCTCCAGCTGAGCTGGCCCCTTGAGATCAGAGGGACCCAAGGCTGTTGAGCCGGGCGGGCCTACTTTCTTCAGTCTGAGGTCTCTGCCTGGCTGTGCTGGAGCTCAGAGAGGGCAGGGACAGTGGTGTGTCCCTAACCGCCAAGCTCCAGTCCCTGCAGAGCTGTTTATAATAGACCGGTGATAGTGGTGCATATTTCAGGAACGGAGTATGACATTTCAGTATACGTAGGCGTAGGCAGCGTGTAATGACCAGATCAGGGCAATTTGCATGTCTGTCACCTCAGACATTCATCATTTCTTCATGTTGGGGACACTCAAATCCTCTGAGAGCTAACCAGGGCCCCTCGAGGGCCTCCTCACTCTCTTCCAGTGACCTAAGGGCCTCCAGTGACCTAAGGGCCTCCCTGCAGGCCCCGCATCTTAAAGGACACCACCACCTCTGAACATCACCGTATGGGTGATGTCTCCAACATGTGGACCCTTGGGGACAAGCCATGGGAGGTCAGGGATCTAGGGGCGGCTGTCCTTCTGAAGGTCCGTGACTGTGCTTTGGGGAGTGTGCATGTGTGGTCTCACCCAGTCCCCACATTCATTCTCCCCTTTCTGCCTCATGTGCCCAGAACACTTGCCGCCATTGGCCACACCTGTGCATCATTGTCCCTAGATCCTCCCACGAGAACCAGGTCTCGTCTGGATGGCTGCAGTGCCTGGCTCCACCTGCACTTTGTGACCACACATTGAATGCCTGTCAGTCTTCAGGTGCTGCGTCCTGTGCCCAGGGAGCTGGGCAGGACTCCGGAACAGGAGGAGAAGCCCATCCCAGAAGCACCACGCCCTCCTGGGGAGATGCAGAGCCTCAGGCCTGAGCAGACACAGGGGCTGCTGGAGCCGGAGAGGGCCACGGTGCTGTTGCCTTGGGAGAGCAGGGCCTGGGAGAAGTCCAGCCAGCCCACCTTCACCAGGGACTGGGAGGCAGCGGAGGCCAGGGCCTCCAGCTGCGCAAGTGATGAGAAAGGTGAGGGGGGTCCCAGGCAGGGTGGGCAGAGGGTGTCTTGGCCAGACTAGGAATGAATGGGGCACTGAGTCAGTCAGCTTCTACTGTGTAACAAGTCACCCCAAAACTCAGTAGCTGAAAGCAGCATCATTCATGGGCTTGCAGCTGTGTGGCTCACCAGTGCCTCAGGGGACATTGCTCCTGAGCTTCTCCACGTGGCCTTGGGTGCTGGCAGGGAGCCTGGGTGGTCCCAGGTGGCCTCACCCACAGGGCTGCCTGGTATTGGTGTTGGCAGGTTCCATGGTGCTGAGGACAGGCTGTGTGTCCCCAGCAGGCTTGGCCTGACTTATTCTCATGGGGTGCCTGCAGCACCCCCAGGAGCAGCAGGAGAGACAGCCTCCCCGAGCAAACGCACGTTTTCAGCCTCCACTGGATACCCAGTGACTCCACTGCCACCGCTCAGGATAAGCTGTGAGGTCAGGCCCAGAATCAGCAGAGGAGGGGGCTGCCAGAAGTGGGAGAAATGGACATGCTAGGGGACACTTGTCACAAAGCTACCACAAGCACCTGCTGTGCTGCATGGCAGCCACTGTGTTGCAGGAGCCCCAGGTAGGGCTCAGTGAGTGAGGTGGGAGTGAGAGCCATCAAGACAATAGAGCAGCTCAAGAGTGGCCAGCAAGGGAGTGTCACGTGAAGTCACTTGTTGCAGGAGGTAGAGGCAACATGGTGGCAGCCAGAGCTACAACACACCCACCCATCTAGAGATGGTCAGGCCATGGCAGGCCTCTTGTGGTCCATGCAAGGAGTCTGTGCTGCTCCACTAAACCCATGGGGCTTACGCAGCAACGACCCTGGCCACCAAGTACACAGCCCAAACGTCGGCACTGCCCAGGGTGAGAAGCCCCACCTCTGAGCCTGAGCGACCACCACAGGCGACTGAGAGAGGCAGTAGCAGAGGGGCTTGGGCCACATTTGGGAGGGAGAATCGGTTCTTTCTGGGCATGTGGGGCCAATTCCTGGGCTTTTTGCTCTCTCACTCCATTTTTGCTGGAGGCCCTGAGGAGAGGAACAGTCACCTGTTGAGGTGAAGGAATACAGTCTCGGGGGAAGAGCACATCAAGTGAGCCACTTCCAGCTGTTGTAGGTCAGAGTCAGGTCTCATCCTCTTCTCTCCACCTGGATTGCACTGGCCAGTGTGTGGTAGGGGATCAGCAGAGAAGGACAGGAGGTCGGCAGGCAGAGCAGGAGGAGCACAGCTCAGCTGGCCTGGACACTCACTTGTGGCTCTTCTCCCCTTCTGCACCCTCCAGATCTGTCTTGTCAAGAGGCTGGACTTTCCCAGGACTGGAGCTCAGTGGAGGAAGAAGACGACTCAGAGGACCCCCAGGTGTGTGTGTGTGTGTGTGTGTGTGTGTGTGTGTGTGTTGGGGGGTTCCTCTCCTTTGCTACAGATGTCTCACCCTGAAGATCTCAGTGGGCTGTCACTTCCTTCCCCAGCCTGGAATTTCCCTGCCCCATGGGACCACCAAGAGGTGTCTTTGGGAAAGAAGACACATTCTTTGGGTGGTTAGACATGAAATGGAGGGTCTCAGATGATATGTGTGTACCTTCATCCATACATGCCCTCTAGCCCCTCACTCAAATTCATCCACCCATCCAGCCATTCATCCATCCTCCCATCTATCATCCATACACCCATCCATCCACCCATTCACTCATATATCCACCCCACCCCCATCCATCCATCATCCATCTATCATCTATCCATCATTCATCCATCCACTCATCCATCCTTTCTTCCATCCAT
>PVKS010042176.1:0-15587 GCA_004027875.1 Aplodontia rufa
GCCTGGCATGCACAAGGATACAGGTTTGAATTCCAGTACCATGTACACACAACCCAGTGTTGGAGCAATGGAGGCCACATGAAAAACTAAATACAATGGATTCACGCTCTCCCTCATTGTCCCTCTCACTCTTTAAGAAATAAAAATAAAAAAGATTAAAACAGAAGAACCTGTTGGAGCAAGATAAGGATTGTTATGGAATGACAAACTCTTTTAAACACTTGCTTGCTAAACTCATTAACATATCTTCAAGTCACCAAGAAAGCATGTGGTGCCCTCCATTAACCTCTCTGGAATCTACTTCAGAGAACGGATTCTTCCTGACAAAGCCAATAACTCTTTAGCTCTAGCTCAATAGGTTGGTCTAGCTATCCTTTTATCTCCTTGTAACTTCTCCTTCCTTTTGGACTTGTCTTCTGATGGTCGTCTGCCACCTGAGTCAGTGAGTAAAAGATGTCATTGTACCTCTGAGGAATGAAGGGGAAACACCAAGTTGACTCTTTGTGATTGTATCATCTTCCTGTGGGCTCTGATTGGTCTCAAAGCTTACTATAACTGAAAGAGATTTCCTCAGATTGGCAGGTACCAAGGATGCTCTATTGGGATTCTATATGGCACACTAATATCTGGTCTTATCTATGTAAACCAGTACCAACTTTAAGCCTCTTATAACCGGGCCCATCTTACAACTTTTTGTGTTTTCATTATCCTCAAAAAAGAATCTGTCATTCTTTGACCAAATTGGCCTCTCCCAAACTCCCCAATGTTATAACTTTGTTTATGAACCCCAATAGCTGCCTAAAACCCCTCATAACTTCTTTACTGCCTCTAAAAATCTAGTCAAGCCCAATTCCTGTATTGGTTTATACTCAGTGCCAACTCATGTTCATTCTTTTTTTTCTGATAATCTTAAAAATGAACCTTAAGGTTAGGAACCTTGTATAATTTGTCCTTCTATTGCCTAATTATCACCACAGTTGTAGTATGAGCTAACAATGATAGTGGCTGCCATTGCATCACATGCTATTTAATTACATTATCTCACTTAATTCTCCTACAATTTTGAGGTAGGCTCCAAGTCATTGCCATCCTACAAGAAGCAATGGGAGCACATTCAGTACTATGGAGGCAGTGGGTGGCAAACCAGCTCATCCTTCCTGCTCTGTGAACATCCAAAGCCCTTGTTGTCACCAAAAACCTTGAGCCACCCTTGCTTTTCAGGAATTTGTGTGTGTGTGTGTGTGTGTGTGTGTGTGTGCGTGTGTCTATGATGCTGGATATCGAACTCAGGGCCTTGCCCATGCTGGACAAGTGCTCTACCAGGAAGCTATATCTGCTCCAAAGGCAGCACTTTTTCTTATTCTTCTATTTATATTGCTTAGAGCATCAAATGTGGAAAGTCCTTAATACATAACTATGCACCAGTATGGTCTAGATTCTGCTTCTGTGAAGCTACATTATTACGATAACATCAGTCAGAAGGATGTTACCTAGGATCCCCTTTGGGGCATATGTATTCCTGGAGGGAGTATGTGACAAAAGACTGACCCAGATCAATTTTGCACAAAAGTCCTAATCCCAACCTCTTGGCTATTGTCAAATTTACCCTTGCAAGGGTTGCCAGGGAGGAAGCAAGCCTCCCAGAAACACCATGGCATTTTTAAAGCCTGACAAACCTGAGTTTAAAAGCCAGCTCTGGTGTGCTGTTGGACCCTTGACAAACAACATAATCTGTGAGAAAGTAGGAGAAGGGTGGGCAGGGATCAATCCAAATGCTAATGAAACAATGGAGTCACCAAGGTCTTTGGGGGATTAAAAGAGATCACCGGCATAAATCTTTTTGCATGATTCTTGGCACATGGGGAACCATATGTGCCCTTGCTTTCTTAAAAAGATGTCTTTAACAGAACTGATCAAGAATGGGAAATGCGAGTCTCAAATCTTTTTCTTTGTTTTTGGCACTATTGGGGAATAAGCCTAGGGTCTAGTACTTACCAGGCAAGTACTCTACCCCTGAGCTACATCCCGGGTCTTTTTTATTTTTAATTATTTTACAGGATCTCTCAAAGTTGCAGAGGCTAGCCTTGAACTTGTGATCCTCCTGCCTCAACCTCTCTAGTAGATGAGATCACAGGTGTAACATCTGCATGATAACAGTCTATAGTTTTGACCATTTTTTAGCTAACGCTATGTCCTGAGTATGATGTAAAACATCATATTTATCCTTGTAAGCTTCCTGGAGCCAGGAAATTTAGGGTTGGTAAGACAAGAAAATTTTCTGTTCTTATATAAAAAAAAAAAGGAACAGAAATTTACGGAAAAGTTCAGGCAGGCAGGGCATAGGAAGGTACCTCCATTTTGGGGTCTGTGTATCTCTACTCCTGGGCCAGCGCATGCTCATTTGTCATCTCTGAGCGGACTCTCCTGCAGTGGCAGCTAACAGCCAGAACCTCTGTCTTCCCTACACGCCTTTTCCTGAGTACCAAGGTTTGAAAGCAGGAGGAGCCTTGCTGAAATTTTCTGTCACTGTGTTTCTGTGCTAAATGCTATTCCAGCCCAGTTTCAAAGCCTCCTATCTGACCCTGTATGTCTAACCACAATCTCAAAGAAGCTGCTTCCACCTGGCCTGACATACACCTCCTTAATTACCTGTAGTCACATACTGTATGTGAGGAGGCTCTGGAGACTGTGAAGCCTCCAGGAGCCAGGGAAGTGGTTGGAAAGATCGAGATCAACCCTCCAGAAACAGAAAATGCCTAAGACCATTGTCCTTTTCTAGGCAGTTTTTTTTTTTGAGAGAGAGAGAGCAGGGCCTTTTGCAGCATTTTTAAATGGTTGCCAGGGAAACAGAGCAAGAGAGAGGAAAAAGGTTATATGGATACTGCATAAAACTAATGTGCTTTTTAAAAACATGAACTGACAAGTACTTAAGCCTTCAGAGGTCCTAGTAGCATCTCAAAGTTCCCCTTTCTGAGCCTCAAGTATCTTGATATCATCATTAACAATATTTTAATCATTTGTAAACTGTAATTCATCTCCATCAAAGACTTGTGCTGATAGATTTTATGGAGCATGGCCTTATAATGGATTCTTATTGGGAGTTTGGGATGAAGGGCCTGGCATGCTGGACCACAGCTCCACAGGCCTTGGCATAAAGGAGTTTGATCCTGGAGAAGTTGTCTTCAGCTGCCTATCCCTATGAGTCAATTAGCCATCACTAAAACACAGTCAACAGCTCTGAAGTGTTCTGTTTGTGAGAAGGTGTGCATGGCCCTGTTCCCGAGTGTAGAAGAGCATGTGTGTATTCCATAGATATGATATGCTTGAGAATACTTCTCCTGGGGTGGTTGATTTCTCAGCAGACTGCCTGCTCTTCCATAAACTGAATATTTACACAGGCTCATTTACCTCAGTAAACACGTTCATGAGTTTTAGTTCAGACTTATTTTTACCGCTGTAGCCTCTAGTGAGTATTTATAACTCCCACTCTCTAGAGAATTGTGGCTTTACATTATCTGTGTCCCCTCAGCATTTATTTGTTCAATTTGTACTGTATTCATTTGCAAATGTTTATTTAGTGCCCTGCCTTCTCCAACCTCTATAGATTTCCAAGTGGAGTTGTACGTGTGGATGTCTCAGTAGGGCCCAATGCAGCTTGACTTTTGTTTAGTGAATGTTGGGCATTCAGTGCTTGCTGTGAGCCACCGACACACCTCTCCTGCTTGTTGCTTTCTCAGCAACAGGCTGAAGAGAGACAACTTAATTTTTAGCCTTGGGACCTTCCACCCAGCCCTTTGCACTAATGCTCATGGTGGCCTGACTTTACTCATGGCTAGAGGTAGAGATAGAGTTTGAAGTGAGCCAAGACAAGTTTGGAGAATTCTCAGGAGAAGGCTGAGTCCAACTACTAGGACAAACAAATGTAAGAAAATGGAGACAGATATCAGAAATAAGACTTCTGATTTTGAAGCAGGGAGAGAAAAATATCAAAACAAAGAAGAAAAGGGGAATCTTAGTGACTGCAAGAAAAACCAGCTTATAAGTGATGCTTTATCTTTATGCATAATAAAGGTGAGGAAAGATGGGCCAGGAAAACTCTGAAATGCAGAGAGGGTAAGTGGTTTGCCCAAAATCAGTGGACCAGATGCAATTCAGGGACACATTATCTCTCATCAAAGTATTTGTTTATGCTTCTATACATTAAATGTGCTTCCATTACAAATCATAATACATTTAAAAATGTACTGAATACTACCTATGAGCAGAGTAGGCAAGTGTGGCTTGATACCCAGACCAGAGTAGATGTTAATCTTCAAGAATTTTTTGACACAAGGTAATGAGAACAGATGCACATTTCTGAGAGCATTATACCATACACACATTGCATTGTTCCAAAGCCCTTTCATCTAGGAGCATGGTCACATATCCTCTAGTCTCCTGGAACATGAACTGAATTTGTTGCAAAATAGAAATGTGTTTAGACATATTTTTTCCTCTATGTTATGTAGATACTTTATTATTATGTTGAGGAAATTTTAAGGCTTCTTTCAGTGTAAGAAGGGAAGGAGACCTTGTGGAAAGTAATTAGGAATTAACCTCAGGAAAATGTCCCCTGTTCTGAGGAATACGGAGAGAAATATTAGACCAGCATGATTGATGGATTTGTGAGTTATTTTATATTTGAAGACAGAAGTTTAGGTTTTCGTTTAGGTTCCAGGAAAAGAAATACTTACTTCTTCCAACTCAAGGAGACATGAAGGATAATTTCTGTTTGAAAAAAAAATTTAAGAAACAAAATTCTATGTTCTCATGAACTATTTTTCTGCAGTATCTAAAAATATTTTCAGGCACAAAGATCTTCTATCTCTGTTCTGATCTGGTGCCTTCCCATAATCTCTCTTTATGGGAGGGCTTCAGAGGGAGATGTCAAGAGATTAAAAGTGGTGGATGGGTGGGAAGCATTGCTTTATTATTGGCTGTTCCAGTTTCCATCACATTCCAATGCAGAAATCTAGTAGAGTTGAGCATGTCCTTAATGAGGCTTCCTATCTCCTTTTGAGCCTAAATCTTAAGTATGTGCCATTTGCCATATGGTTTAGTAACTGGAAGTAATAACCAGTATTATCAAATAGACAGACAGGGAGAGACAAAGGAAAAGGCCTTACTCAGCTTACCAATTTCAGAAGACAAAGTGGAAGAAAGAAAGTCCATTCAAGTTCATGATATTTTAATGCATTGGAACCTTGCCTATTAGGAACATGGCCCCACCATCTGATCAATCATATTGATGACTCAGTTTGTCTTTGGAATACATAAGGAGTTGAGAAGGAAGCAGAAGGCAGAAGGCAAATTTAGAGGTAATGTTTACTGTGACATATTGTAATTTTCCTGGAATTCTGGCCTAATGTGTTTTGGGTTAATGATGGAAATAGATACCTCAAAATGTAACATCTTTTCCAAAAGTATATATTAATATTTTGACAGAGGTTTGACCTATACACATGTATGTGCATGCATAAATTATACAAATATATAACATATAAAATATGAGAATATGAATTATTTCAGTTTATGCTTTACTACTATCTTAGTTGGCTCAGGCTGCTGTAATAACAGTACCATAGACTGAGTGGTTTCAATCACAGATTTATTTTTCCTAGTTCTTAAGGCTTTGAATTCTAAAACCAAGATTTTGGAGTATCTGGTGTTTGATGAAAACCTGTTTCTTGATATATAGACAGCTGCCTTCTTGCTGTGTGTTCACATAGTTTAGGAATACAGTTTTTACAATTTTTCTTCTTATTCCATCATGGGGGATCCATCTACATGACCTCATCTGAACCAAAATACTTCCCCCAAACCCCACCTCATAATTCTGCTTCATTGAGTGTGGTATTTCCACATGCGAACTTTGAAGAGACACACATGCAATGCATAGCTTGGTAAGACTGTTGACATGGTCTACACCATGTAGATGGTGCTTTGATATAACTGATCAGACATTCACAGCACAGAAAATCAAAACATTATGTTGCACCATTCATTAAAGTATGTCAGTTTTCAGTTATTGTATGATATGATTTTTAAATGAATGATCAACTTAAAATATATTTAGAACAACATCTTTGGATATCTTTATTGATGAGAATTGAAATGATAGTTTTATCATGGTTTAACTCATGAATGAAAGAAAAAATAAGTTTACTGTCTTTGAAACTGTTCTAGAGCTAACATGGTTCCTCATTTAATTTACAAAACAATGCTAAGAGCTTAGAACTACCATCCTTTTACGGGAGAAGGGAACTAGTCATGTTTCTCAGCATGCACAAGAGTCAGACCCGGGATTTGAACTCATAGCTTTAGGTTTCAAGGATCATGTTCTTTCTTATATTCTAAAACATCAGATTTTTAACCTATGAGTGCTTAGATGAAAGCAGATATGTGTGCAATAAAATTGGTTTCCTGAAGAGGATGTTTAGCTTTGTTCTTACTTGGCAGAATATGGGGCTGAGTCTGGTCACCTTAATTTTCTTCTTTGAGCAAACATGAATATATGAGACCCAGTAAGTTTTGTTCAGATTGCTTGTTTCATTATGTAATGCTAATTGTGAGGAATATAGATACCAGGAAAAAGTCAGATGTGTAGGATGATGCACTCCCAGTTACAAGTGTTCTCTGGGGATATTGGATATGACTCTGAGTTTTATATTTTACTATCTCCCCATCACACTGTCCTTTAAAAGAAGAACTTTCAAGCAGGAAATGGGTACCACCCACTGTTATATTTCAAGTACCTTATATAATATTTGGCACAAAGTAAATGATCAGTAAAGATGTATGGAAATCACAAGTAAATGAATCAATTAATACTTTGGTATAAATACAGATCTCGGTGACCAGTATCCCTGAAAATTTTGTAGTTGAGAGGATTGCATTTTTGTGTTGGTAATCTCTCCCTTTTATGGGGCACATTTATTTTTTAAAATTCAAGCAGAATGAAGTTGATTTTATTTTGAGACTATTTTAAGCTGCTATGGCCCCATGGAGATTTTCTGCCATATTATGAAATAAACCTTGGGAGTCACTGACCCATATCCAATAACAAGGTGATAGGTGCTACATAAATATAAGAAATTTGAAAGAGATCATGATGAGTAAAATCAGCTTAACCCAGAGATCTAAGGGTCGATAGTCTCCACTCATCTGTGGAGGTGGGGACTAGACCCTGGACAATGAGAAAGTTGGTCTAGCAACATGAGTTAAATGCAGATAAGATGTAATGCTTTACAATCTAATACTTTTGTTAGAGTTATAACGGGAAGGGGAAGGGAGGGATAAGGGAGGGTAATTGGGGGGGCACTCCTGGGGATAATTGCAATATCCAGAATATATACACATTTTATACACATTTTGTATTATTTTGTTAAAATCTTGTAAGGTTGTTCAAAAATAAAAAATTTAAAATAAAAAAAAATAAGAAATTATACTGAAAGGGCTCCCTTGGTCTTTCTTCCCTACCAGTGCAGATGGTACAGAAATAGTCTGAAGGAACATTGAAGAATGTCTCAGGGCAGAAAAGCTTAACACCTGGGTATATTCATATTCAACTTCTTTTATTTAACACCAAATGCAATCATTTAACAAATAGATACTAATAGACTCTGTATATTTATAGTGTGATAGACACAGGGTGAGTTCATGGGAAAGACATAGGGATCCAAGCTTTGCTGGTCCCTCTCCTCCCATGGGCTTGGAGTCAAGGAGTAGGTAAGAAATAGCCATTAATTAAATGAACATTTAAATAGGTATATCATAGATCTGTTAATGCTCTTTTCGCTTCTTTGGTTAAAATGCAGATGATATAAATAAGTCTGCTCTACTCTTATATCTCTTCCTGACTATGTTCTTTGGCACAGGCTTCTCCCCATCACATCTCACTCTTTTAAACCCTGTGGAAATGTAGGAGTGACAGATAACATCCTAACACTGATAAAGGTCTTTTTTAAGGGGATAAAAACAAATTTAAAAAACACCTATTTTATTCATGGTTACACTCTTAAAAGTAAAAGTGTAATTGGTATTTGCTGAAATAATTTGAAGTAGGAAAAAATAAAAGATCAAGGGATCAAAGTGTACTAAACTCAGTTACAAAGCTTACTGGGTATAAATGAGCATTGATTTTAATTGTATCCTGCCACTTATTTTGACTAAGTATAAATTAATGATGATGATGATGATGATGAGTTATTCGTGTGCTTTGTTACACTTGAATGATAACTTTATTCAAGAATTCAAAAAAATAATTCCTGTGGCTGAGGAGACTGAGGCAAAAGGATAACAAGTTCAAAGCTATATGCAGCAACTTAGCAAGGCTTTGAACAACTTAGTGAGACCCTGTTTCAAAATAAAAAGAATAATAAAAAGGACTGGGGATATGGCTCCGTGATTAAACACTGCTGGGTTTAATCTCTAGTAACAAAAAAAAACAAGAATTCAGAAAAGAATAATATAATAAACCTAAATTTTTTTGTTTCCAATCTTGGTGACACACAACTGTCTTCCTTTGCCAACTTAAACAAATGCATAATGTCATTTTTTCAATTAAAATTTTATTAGTACATTATAATTATACATAATACTAGAATTCATTGAGACATATTTGTATGTGCACATAACATAATTTGATCAATTTCATTCTTCATTATCTCCCCTTCCCCCTTCTCTCTAACTTTAGTCCTCTTCCTCTAATATATATTGGTCTCCCAACTAATTTTATAAGATACCCCACTCCTCCTTTTATCCTTTTTCTTCTCTCTAATTTCCATAATGAGAGAAAACATGACCCTTGACTCTCTGCATTTAGTTATTTCACTTAATATAGTACTCTCAAGTTTTATTCATTTTTGTAAATTTTATTATTTTTGTAAGTTTTATTCCTTTTGTAAAATTGAATAATTTTGTTCTTTTTATGGTGTGTGTGTGTGTGTGTGTGTGTGTGTATACCATGGAGTTTTAGATAAAACGTGATTATATATATATGTATAATATATATAATCACATGTTTTATCCATTTATCTGTTGATGAAAACCTATACTGCACCCTTAACTTGGCTTTTGTGACATACGTGACATATGAATTATTTTGCTATCACATTGTGGGATTTTCCAGGAGAGAATCATTAGGTTGGTGCTCCACCCCAGTGGCAGCTCAGTTTATGGATGTAATTGGTGGCTTCATTCCTGTGAGCAATTTTTCCCCAGTATTACAACTGTTAATGAAGTTAGTTCTAGAATATTAGTATAGGGGAGTCAAAAACAAAACTTTTCCCTACACTGTCTAAGGTTCGTTGAGTGGGGTTCTGCAAATTAGACTGACAAAATTAGATGAACAAGAAAAAAACAGACAAATACATTTACAAACGCAGCCTGGAAGAAACTTAGTGACTCAAAACATGTGGCTGCTGCTTGAAGTCGTGTCTGGGTCAATAAAACTCTAAAATTAACTCAGGTAATTAAGTGTACAGGCCTGCTTTAAGGCAAACTGGGGGGTTAGTTGATATTTTTTTATTTATCACGTGTTTTTCTCAATTGTCTTAACTTCAAATAATCCTCCTTTTGCCTAAGGTGCCATATTTTGGTCCCATTCATTAGTAACTTTTTAGACATTTTCACCTTTCTGAAAGTTTACAATGCATGGTTTACCACAACACACATCACTATAATTTTTTGTTGGTTTTAATGTAAAATAGCTGATCTATTTGTAAAATAAAGTACTAAAACATAACAGTTTTAATAAATGATACATCTGGTATTTTCAAAGCATTGGAAACAGTAAACATTTACAGTATGACAAAATCAGCACTTAAGGTATAGAAAAGAAAGGATGCTGCTTTCTTACATATAATATATAGCAGAAAACAAAGTCCAAACATAGAAATCTATGATGCTTGTGAAAGATAGGTTGTATTCTTTTTATGTGTTTCTCTTCAAGTTGCAATCTTCATAAATCAAGAAGCATTCTCACTGTATGGTGATACATTTATAATCCCAGCAATTCTGGAGACTAAGGCAGGAGGATCGCAAGTTGGAGCCCTAGAAATTTAGTGATGCCCTGTCTCAAAATAAAAAAAATAAAAATAGGCTGGGGATGTAGTTAAGTGGTAAAGCACTCTGGGTTCAAAATCAGTACTAAAGAGAGAGAGAAAGAGGAAGAGAGAGAGAACCTACAGCCCTACAGAATGGGACATAATCATGGCCTATGATGTCCTGTGACAGGGGACAAATATCCAAAATCTAAAAAGAACTCAAAAAACTTTATATCAAAACCACAAATAATCCAGTAAATAAATGGTCCAAAGAGCTAATCAGAAACTTAAAACAGAGGAAATTGAGTAAGCTAATGAATACATGAGAAAGTGTTCTAAATCTCTAGTAATCAGAGAAATGCAAATCAAAAGTACATCAAGATTTCTCCTCACTCCAGTCAGATTGGAAAAGATAAAAAATACAAACAGTAACAACTGCTGGAGGGGTTGTGGGGAGATAGGAACACTAATATACCATAAGTAGAAGTGCAGACCTGTCCAGCCGCTGTGGAAAGCAATATAAGGACTCCTCAAAAAATTAGAGATTGATCCACCATATGACCCAGCTCTCCCTCTTCTGAGTACTTTCTCAGAGGAGTTAGAATCAGCACATTACAACAACACAGCAAAATCAATGTTCATAGCACCTCGATTTACAATAGCTGAACTATGGAATCAACTACTGAATGAATGGATCCAAAAGCTCAGTTTTTGGAATTCTACTGAGCTGTTACAAACAATGATATTATGGTCTTTGAAGGCAATGGAGGAAATCATGCTGAGTGAAATTAGGCAAAACCAGACTCAAGGGGCAAATTTTTTCCCTCATTTGCAGTGGCTACAGCAAAACCCAAGCACCCATGAAAGGTAGTCAAGCTCCTGTACTAGACCCACAAAGGTGTAGCAATACATGATCTAGGTGAACAATAGATATGTGTGTTGCAGGGAGAGGTGGGGGTAGGGGAGATGGATGGATGATGGGGAGGGATCTAGGGAGACAACCAACAATATAGCATACTCTTTATCCTCTGGGAGAAGCCAGATAATACTTATGCAATTATTTAATGCTGGAAAATTCATAATCTTATGTATTTATCAACATTTATAGCTGTTGTAGGGGTGAAATATAGAAGAATCAAGAGACTGGGGGTAAGTGATATAGGAGTGACTCTTGTTTAGAATCAAATGCATATCATATTGTTACCTTATACGTATCCATGATTGTATAAAAACTAAACTCCCTAATTAAAAAAAAAGAATTATCTGTTCAAATACTCTTTGGAGACCTCAAATTTGAAAAACACAATAGAAATCTACTCTTGTGGATGCAGGTCATGTACTTATGTGTATGTGTGAGATGGTGTAAGGTACTTAAACTTTTTAGATAAAAGAATATGTGCTAGTCTTTCAGATGTGAGGTTGTAACTGTAGGGCATGTTGAATTTTCAGTTCCTAGACATGGAGTAGAACTGGCACCATTCACTTAAAACTATGTTCACAAGAAAGCTAGAAAAACTAACATAAACTGACAGTTAAAATATCTGATTTTAGAACACAAATTTGACATAAGCCAATTTCTTTGAAGTTTAGAATTGCATCGGCAAGTTATTAGGATTAGCTTTGATTATAAAGCTCTAAGTCCCACTGGTTGGAATGCATAAAAGAACAGACATGAGCACAGAGGTTTGGATCCAGGCTTCACCAGCTCTTTATCATTCAAACATGGGCAAGTTGCTTAACTTCTAATCCTCCTCCCTGTTCTGTACAGTGAGAACAGCAACACTGAACTGCTGGTTACAGTGCCTGCCTGATGCTCAGTGCATGTCTTCTTGATAAATTGTCCAGATTACACTGATCAGGTGCCCTTCAAGGTTCAAGCTGCCTGAGTAATACTAACCAATAAGATGGGGGGAGGGGGAAAATGGAAGGCTTTGCAGTTTATTAAGCTGAGATTTTGGAAAAATTCTCATGTATTCTGAGTATAGAGACACTAATGACTTTGGTCAGAAAAAAAAGGTATAATTTTTCCATTTAACCTCTGAGATTTCAGATAGTAATGTCCTAAAGTTTGACTCCCATCTTCTTTCCCATTTCAGCTAATTCCCATAGTATTTCATAGTTCGTTCTAAGTCTCGACTAGAATAGGAAGGAAGAAATAAATTTGCTCTGTTGCTATATAAAATGACCAAGGGTCTTTTTAACCCAATAATTTCACCCAAGAAAAATTTTCATTAAGAAAAAACTCAATAAACTGGAGCAATAGCTCAACAGTTGGAGCATTTGCCTAGCACACATGAAGATCAGGCTTCAATCCCTAGCAACATATACATAACTAAGTGTCGGAGAAGCAAAACCAGAAGAAAAAAATAAATAAAAATTATCTCTCTCACTCACTCACTCACTCTCAAAAATCAAAAAAAGAAAGTAGGAAACGTTCTACAGAGTATGATGTTTTAATTGGTGAAAAAAGTAAAAGCCTGCAATATGGGAATGGCCAACCAAATATTCTATATTTATTAAAGGAATTATTTCAAATAAAAATATGAAGAATATATAGTACTATATAAATGATTATAGCAGAGAGTTCAATATAAGGAAAATTATAAATTCTCCACCTACATGATTATTCATTCATATATATATACACACATACATATATTTGTTTATATATATATTCACATGCATACATGCATGTATTTGTGTGTGTGCATTTATATATTTCTCACATTTATGTTTATTTTTGTGGTGCTGTTGTTTTAACCCAAGACCTGGAACATGCTAGACAAGTGCTTTACAACTATTCTACATCCTCAGTCCACATATCCACATATATTAGCATATATGAGATGTAAAAGAATCCTTGATGTGCTGAAAAGTAGGGATTGTGTGATTCTCATCCTCATTATCTTTATGATTGTTATTTGAAACAACTAAAATTCAAAGGATTAAGTACACTGAGTAAAATGATGCATGAAATTACATTCCTGACATTGATCATTGGCTCTTATAAAAATAAAGAGGGAAGGGGCCCAACTCTTTATAACTTCATTTTACTATGCTTTCTATCATCATTTTTACAGATCTTGACCTTGAAATTCACCCATTTATACTCATTAAATAATTTTGAGACTAAAATAGTATAGTTTTCTTCTGTTGCAGGACTTTTTTTATGTTTTAGCAGAAAACAGTGTCCATATGTAGACAATTCACCTTGATTTTGAAATGTTACTTCAACTCCAAAGAACAAAATCCATTTCATTCATATTCTCCAGCCACAAACTATTATATTATCTAGATATTGTAATATTCTTTGTTGCTATATGTCTTACTATGAAAATTAGCATCGTAAAATAACAATTAAAATTCTGGTCAGTTTCTGTGATTTAGGCACTAAGGGTAGCTTAGCTGCACAGTTCTGGTTGAGATTCTCAAGTGGTTATAGTGAACCTATTTGGCGAGGCGAGAATTGTAAAGGCTCAGGTGGGACTGGAGGATCTTCTAATTTGTACATAGGCAAGCTGGCATTAACTGTTGGTAGGAGGCCTCAGTCCCTTTCCATTTGGTCCTTTCAATAAGGCCTATTGAGTGTCCTAATAATGTGGAAATGATCCAAGAGACACCGTGGTGGAAACTCCATCATAATATTTTATGATGTAGCCTCCAGTGTTATACACTGTCACTTCTCTATTCCACTGTACACACAGTCAAATGTAATTCACTGTCTGTGGGAGTTCTACGTAATGATATAATTACCTGAAAGCAAGCATAACTGGAGACATGTTAGAAGTTAGTTACTTCACTCTCAGTGCCTTAGTGATTCATATTGCTCCAAAATGTTAGCTCCACTCACCTCCTCACAGTGCACTGAAAAGTTTCTATTACAGCATCCACTTAGAATGCAGATTCATCATCTGCTTCAGATCTAGGTTACTATGATGTTCCTCTGGTGTATTTTCTTTTGTACAGTTCCTTGGATACAGGTTCTCTCAATTTGAAGAACTGTGAACTAAAGAACCATGAACTGTGATTACACATGTACTCACACACAATGGTAGTATAGACATGACATAATCAATATGCATTAGCCTATTCAATAAAAGAGGAAAATAGGATGCACATAGAAGTTACTGGTTCATAGCAATTCTGAAATCCAACAAAGGTTGATTCGAACTCAAAATGTGGGAGCAATTCTCAATGGATTAACTCTGCACTCTAGGCTCTTGAATCTACCCTCTCATTCTTCCTTCCTTTACCATTCAATGTAGTCTATTTGTGTAGCTGAGCATTTTATTTTTCCTTCTTGTGTGGAGATACAAGATATTTTTCATGTTTTATTGTCTCTGTTCTTTTCAATCCAACTTTGCAGGATTCCTACCAATAGGAATACTTAAAAAATGTGTAGACCTCTTGTGAATATTATTTTGGTTAACTCTGCTAAAAGAAAAAAAAAGAATTCAAAAAATTCTCCCAGAAAAGGCTTCATGTGCCCTTGGTTTCTGCTAAGAAACAATACTTTTAAGCTTCTCAGAAACTCCTGTGCTTAACTGGAAAGTTCTATGAGCTACCAATCTAGATCTTTCTGATATCTTAATGGAACTTAAAAGAATCTTAAGCTGCACTCTTAAGTTTTCTCTTTAATATTTGGTTTCCTTACAAGCTTTGTTTTTTGTTCCACAGAAGGTGTTTCAAAATTCTATTAACATAATTCTTAACATAATTTTCCACCTATAGAATATGGGAATTTCCAAAATTAGTAAATTTTAACTCCTTTATACTTGATAAGCCTTTCCTTATCTCCCTTATTTTATTATAAACACTATAAAAACTTAGGTGGTCCCTTCAAATTCTGCCCAAAATTCTATCTAGATTAATCAGTTCTTCAGGTCCAACTATCCATACTTTTGTAGCAACAGCGTCATTAAACTTTCTGCCCCATATGATAGCACTTACCTTTCTCCCTGTCTCTTGAAAAAAATTTCTATGCTTCTCTTTAAACTCTCACTCAAAACTTTCTCCGAGCCACTTCAGGATTTTACTAAGATTCAACTCCATATCTTTTATACATTTGAATTCTCTGAATTTTATATTTTATTATATTGCAGTGCCTCATTTTTAGATACCACATTTTATATTAATTACTTCTTGCCAGGTGTTAAATTACTCCCAACATGTAGTGGATCCAAGCAAGGTTAAATGTTCATTCTCCCATATTGGTTTATATATGTGAGGAAGTCAAGAATGATTTAGATCTGGAGAGTATCATGGACTTTGATTCGTCAGACAAGGGTCTCATATCCAGAATATATAAAATCCTCAAAAATGTCAGCTACAAAATCACCAACAGCCCAATTGATAAATGGGCCAAAGAGCTAAATAGAGACTTCTCACCAGAGGACATTGATCAAGCCAATGAATACATGAGAAAGTGCTCTAAATCATGAGTAATCAGAGAAATGCAAATGAAAACCACATTAAGATATCACCTTACACCATTCAGAATGG
>PVKS010042177.1:0-15586 GCA_004027875.1 Aplodontia rufa
AATGAGAAAGTTGGTCTAGTAACATGAGTTAAATTCAGATAAGATGTAATGCTTTACAATTTAATACTATTTTTAGAGTTATAATGGGAAGGGGAAGGGAGGGATAAGGGAGGGTAATTGGGGGGGCACTCCTGGGGATAGTTGCAATGTCCAGAATATATACACATCTTATACACATTTTATATTGTTTTGTTAAAATTTTGCAAGGTTGCTCAAAAATAAAAAATTAATAAAAAAAATATATATACATATTAGGGTGCTGGAGCGGTGGCTCAGCGTTAAAGTCACCTGCCTGGCATGCGCTGGGATGAGAGTTTAAACCCCAGCACCACATACACAACAAAGTTTCCTAGCAACAAAGGCCACATGAAAAATTGAATAAAATTTATTATTTCTTTCTCTCTCTCTCACTGTCCTGCTTTCTTTAACACACACACACACATACACACATATATATATATATATTACATATATATGTATATATATATATATATATATATTAGTAAAAGTGATTTGAAAAAGCAACAAATATTATCAGGAAAAGTTAACTGCTAATCAGAGTTGTATATTAGATCACTTATTTATATCAGGAACATCTTTTTCCCCCTCTAAATCTATAAATATTAGCATGTTCAGTTGCTGGAAGGATACATAAATTGTGGGGCATTCATACAATATTAACAAAAAATTACTAGTGATATATTAAACAACATGGGGATTCTTTTTTGTGGTTTATTTTATTTTATTTTATTATTTTTATTTGTTAATCATGGTCTTACAAGTTGAAGTGATTCATCATCAAACAATCAGGGACAAAAGTATAATGACAGAATAAGCTAAGGCTAGTGCCAGTCCATGGTTTCCCCCTTGGTTTCCCCATGTTTCCATATTTCCCCCTACTTAAGCCCCAAGTTAATTGGACTTCTCCTGGAAGTCAGAGGTTCCCCTCTGATTAGATTCCCCCATCCTACCTCACTCTGGTCTTCTTGATGTCCTTCCATTTCCCTTCCCCTCTCCTTGACCCCCTTCATCCCCCAGGAACCTAGGCATATTTCAACATGGGGATTCTTAAAAGCATTATGCCAAGGGAAGAAACTAGTCACAGAAACTTACATATGATGTGATTCCATTTATATGTCACTCTAGAAAATGCAAAACTACAGGGATAGAGATGAGGTTAGAGGTTGACAAAGACTGGAGTTAGCAGAAGGGATCTGGCTATATGGGAACAGAAGTATACTTTTTAGAGTGAGGAAAACATTCTATATTTTGATCCTTATGCATTTGTCAAAACTTCAAAGTTAATAAAATCTTAAATTTAGGTAAATTATTCCTCAATTAACTTTTCTATAGTAAAACAGTCAAGTCTATTTATGGGAATGTTTAAAAAGCTTTCATGGATGTTTCCAGAAGAAATAATTCATTAAAAATTCATTTTCCCCATGAACTATTTTTCTAATTTATTTTAACTGATACATAAAAAACATAAAAATTATACATATTAATGGGTTACCCTGCAGTGTTTCAATACATGTATGTATTGTGTAATTTTTAAATCAGTTTAGAAGATACATTTTTATGAACTATTTCATCAAATAAAAATGAACTTTATTTATAATTAAAAAATAGCATATTGAAAACATACTAGTCTTCTGTTACATAATCAAAGTTAAAATAAGGACTTAGAGGGGCAAATGAAAGCATATTGAGCTAAATCTTCATCTTTTAGAACAGAAAGTTAGTAATCAATTATTTTTCTTTTTATTCATTCAAAACAGTCTTACATTTAGGAGGGAATTGTTGACATAGAAAAATGAACAAACATATAATGCCAGAACAAGCCAAGGCTGAGGCTATTCCATGGTCTCCCCAATTTCGTTCCTCCCCCCATCCCATGTTTCCCCTTATATTACCCCCATGTTCGTTGGGTTTCTCATGGAAGTTGAAGGTTCCTCACTGAGTTGATATCCCCCATACTCCCTCCCTCTAGCTTCCTTGATATCCCTCCTATTCCCTCCCCCGTTTCCTGCCACCCTCCCTTCATCCAGCAAGTTATGGCAAGATTCCCCCTGCTTGTGTAAAAATCCACTCATGTTGAGGCTTTTATTAACGTAGCAAGCTATTAGTCTGTTTCTGATTGTATTCTAGCTTCCACATATGAGAGAAAACTTCTGGCCTTTGAGTCTCTGTGCTTGGGCTATTTCGCTCAGCATAATTTTTTTCCTTCTCCATACATTTGGCTACAAATGCCATGATATCATTCTATCCAGTAGAGGAGTAGAATTCCATTGTGTATATGTGAAACAGTTTTTGAATCCACTCCTCTGGTGAGGGGCATCTGGGTTGGTTCCATAGTTTAGCTCTAGTAAATTGAACTGCTAAAAACATTGATGAAGCTGTATCTCAGTAGTATGCCAAATCTAGCTATTTTGGGGATTCTCCCACTGCTTATCAGAGTGGCTGTACCAGTTTGCAGTCCCATCAACAATGTGAAAGTGTTCTTCGCTTCCCACAACCCCTCCAGCATCTGTCATTGTTCATATTCATTTTTGCCACTCTGACAGGAGTGAGGTAGAATCTCAGAGATGTTTTGATTTGCATTTATCTGATTGCTAGTATTGTAGAGCATTTTCTCATATATTTATGGGCTTTTTGAACTTCTTCCATTGAGAAATATCTATTTAGCTACGTAGCCCATTTACTGATTGGATTATTTATGATTTTGGAGTTCAGTTTTTTGAGTTATTTGTATATTCTGGATATTAGCACTCTTTCTGAAGTGTAGCAAAGATTTTCTCCCATTTTGCAGGTTCTCTCTTGACACTTCTGACTAATTCTACATCTTTTTAGTTTAATGGCATCCACTTCATTTATTCTTGGCTTTAATGTTTGTGCTATGGGAGTCTTATGAAGGAAGGCGATACCAACCCCTATGTCCTGTAGTGTTGATCCTACTTTTTCTTCAAGCAAATATAAAGATGCTGGTTTAATTTCCAGATCCTTGAACCATTTTGATTTGATTCTTGTGCAGTATGAGAGGTAAGGATCCAACTTTAGTTGTCTGCATATGGCTATCCAGATTGTCCAGCACCATTTGTTGAATGGGCTGTCCTTCCACACTATGTTTTCCCCCCTTTATCAAATACCAGATTGTTAAAGATTTGAGGGTTCATCTTGGTATCTTCTATTCTGTTCCATTGATCTTCAGTTCTGTTTTGATACCAGTACCACATTGTTTTTGTCACTATAGACCTATAGTATAATTTCAGTTCAGGAATTGTGACATCTCCTGCTTCCTCTTTCTTGCTTAGTAACATTTTCTATTCTGGGTCTTCTGTTATTCCATATGAATTTGAGAATTTAGGAAAGAGCTCAAATAAATAGTCTTGTGCTTCAACTCAAATCCTTACAAAAAGAGGACCAGTTCAATCCCAAACTTAACCAAACACAGGAAATAACTAAAATCAGACCTGAAATCAATGAAATTGAGAACAAAAAACCAATATAAATTATCAACAAAACAAAGAATTGGTTCTTTGAAAAAATAAATAAGATAGACAGACCCCCTTACCAACCTTACCAAAAGGAAAAATGAAGCGAAGCAAATGAACAAAATCAAAGATGAAAATGGAGATATCACCACTGACTCAGCGAAAGTCCAGAAGATTATCAGAACTTATTTTGAAAAATTATACTCTGCCAAATTTGATAATCTGGAAGAAATGGACAAATGTCAAGATGTCTCTATTTGCTGACGACATGATCCTATACTGAGAAGACCCAATAAACTTGACCAGAAGATTCCTAGAGCTTATACACAATTTCAGCAAAGTGGCTGGCTATAAGATCAACACTCATATACCATTAGCTTTCCTATACTCCAGCAACAAGTCCACCCAAGAAGAAATCAAGAAGAACGTCCCATTCACAATTGCCTCAAAAAGGATAAAATAATTGGGCATTAATCTAACCTCTTCATTGAAAACTATCGAACATAAAAAAAGAAATTGCAGATGATCTGAGTAGATGTAAAAACTTTCCATGTTCTTGGTAAGGCAGAATCAATATAATCAAAATGGTCATTCTACAGAAAGTCCTATACAGATTCAGTGTAATCCCTAACGAGATACCAATGACATTCTTCATGGATATAGAAAAGTAATCAATTCTTAATAGTTGATACATAAATAAGATTATGAGATGTTATTCAAAATGTTCGTGTTATTTAAATGTTAAAAGAACTAAACCCTAAATTGATTTATAGTGGTACATTCAGGAATTAGACTTCGGAAGATTGGGGAAGTACTGGTGCTGGTTATGATGTTTCTTTGTATTATAGTACTCGGTTGTTTAACTGTGTGTATTTATTACTTTGGCAAGCCATATATTTTATAATTTAAAACACACAGCACCTTATTGGCTGAGTTTAATCACCCAGTCTTTGAAATCTCCGTGTCCCTTTGAATCTAGTTTCTACTATCTTCCTTGTTTATATCTGTTTAAGAGGCTCCTCTCTATGGACAAAGTGCATTTGAATGACTATTCCTTGGCAGAACAACCACTACTCCTATCAAGCTGTCTTGGTCTACTCAACATTTTCTTTTTAAGTTATGATAAATAACTTCTTCCTTTTCCTATCACTCTAGGTCTAGTAACTGTTGTGAATCCCTGTGATTATCCCCAGGGTACTACATTATCACTGGTAGTTTGGATACCTTTGTAGTTAATCACTTTACTAAATCTTTCTTGAATTGTACTAATTTGAGTATGCTACTATTTTCAGTTAGGACATTAAATGATGTTCCATATAAACGAGCATTCTCAGAAAATCAGAAATAAAGTGTGTGAGCAGAGGTTATAACAAATATGATAGAGCTGGACTAGAATTACCAAGAATAATTAATGCTGTGACACTTGTTTCACGAGGGTAGGCAGAGATTCATTTACTTCCATGGTATGTGTTTCTCTTTGTTCATGCTCTCAGGAGTAACTACAGGAAAGCAGAGTCTGTTGTGGTTTTGTGGAATAAATACAAGGCATATGTTACCATGATCTCACATTCATGAAACATGAACCCCAAGGCATCCTCCATGATCTCCTCTTCCCACCATATCAATGTCACGTTGAAAGTGCAATGAGTACTGCTTTTCTTCCCCTTTGGATTTCTTTTGCTCATTCTCTGTGCTGCCTCACTGAAATACTTTTCTTCTCATTTTAAATAGCTGATTAATGAAGTTAGGCATGACTCCTACAATGACCCATCAGGAAATTAGGGCCCAACAGTTACCAAAATGTACTGTTGAAAAAATGTGTGGCACCATAACCATAGCAGACTTGTTATGATCTGAATGTAGTCTTTCTGTGCACTCTCCAGCTCCTGCCAAATTCAATGTTGAAGCTCTAACTTCCAGTGTATTTGGAGTAGGGCCTTTCAGAAGTACTTAAGTTTAGATTAAGTCATAAGGGTGGTACCCTTAAGAGAAGAAGCATGGCATTATAGAAAAGGAAGACAGATCTTTATTTCTCTGGGCACACAAAAGAAGTTTTAGAAATATAAAATGAGTAGGGGACTATTGTAAGCCAAGAAGAGGACTGTTATTAAGAAATAAATCTGCTGGCACCTTGATCTTGGTTTCCCAGTTTCTATACCTGATATTCAATGTGTGTCATTGTCACCAATCTGCAAAGCCCTTCTCTTGTTTCATATATTTATTAATTCCCTTTTAACATTATCCTCTCTTGTTTTACTGGTGCCCATAGGCAATCACTATAATATAGCCAATTTACCCTAATTGAGTAGATATAGAAAGCAAAACGCAGAGAGATCACATAGTAAGACATCAGCAGAATTTGAATTGAAACTCAATTTTTTCTCAGAGCCCAGCACAATATGGTATATTCTCCCATCACTTTTTTTTATCAATTTTTGCCATCATAAATATGGAAGAAAATTTATGTACATATTCCCATAGAACTGATAAAAATTTCAAAGCTAATTCAAACTTTAAAATGAGAGTCTTGGAGCTAGAGCTGTGACTCTGCGGTTATAGTGCTTTCTTGGTATGCACCTGGCATGAACATGAATTCAAACCCAAGTACCATGTACAAAACGAAGTATCCAAGGAATGAAAGTCACATGAAAAACTAAATAAAATTGTTACTCTCTTTCTTTCTCTCTTTTACAGTCCCCTCTTCCTTTAAAAAGAAATGCAAGTCTTAATATTCCATTATATACTCTGAGTTGAAAAGCTACACAAGCAAAAAATTTTAAATATTGAATCAAGAAATATCTTGAGGGGCTGGAGCAGTGGCTCAGCACTTATGGTGCTTGCCTGACATGTGCAAGTACATGTGTTCAAACCCCAGCACCCACATAAACAACTAAGTTTCAGAACAACGAAAGCCATGTGAAAAACTCAATAAAAATTGATTCTCTCTCTCTCTTTCTCTCTCACACACACTGTCCTTCTCTCTTTAAAAAAAAAAGGAAATATCTTGAATTTATTTTATTTGGAAAAAAGAAAATAACTCTAGAGTTCCTTTAAGTACTACCATTCTGATTTCCTTGACTGTGATTAAGATTACCCATGTGGTAGACTCTATCATATGATTACTTAAATGATTTTCCTTAAAAGCTTGTCCCTATTAATTTATGACTAAGCATACTGTTTTTTCCAACATTTCTTATCCTCCTCTCTGTTCCTTCTGCTTATGTAAAAGATCATGATGAAATGAAAAGGAACAAAAATACAAAATTGTTATAGAATTTCCTTAAGAAATAACCAAATGAGATTCCTAAACATCATTTTCAGGAGTTTTAAATAGCCATGGATATTATTATTGGCCTGTTTCACCTTTGACTCACCCAAGAGGACTATCCAGATCTTACTCTAGGAAACGCAGCATATTCTCAATCTTCTGTGAGTGTTCAAATCTAACATGGACAGCAAGAATGGTGTCCTCCTGGAGGGAAATTTAATACTTCGATAATGAAGCTTAAATTTCAAGAGACCTCACATGCAAGGGCTTCTTCATTAAGGTCCTGTTCCTTATCTGTATTTATAATGTTATATATTTTTCGTGAAGGAGTTCCCCTAAGCTTTAAACAAATTGTATACTTTATAGGAATTCAATTCATGTACATCTAAAAATGTGAATTTACCTGAGTCTGCTATTACTAGTCCTAATACGATCAGTTGGGTATTACTCATTCTGTCATGTCAAGTATAGACACAAGTTTTAGCTTCAAAAAGAAGAAAGTACAAATGGATTACCAAGACAAACAGTGTGAGCAAAACTGATTTAATTCTTTCTTTAATGAAGCATAGCAAAGGAAAATCAAAGCTTCCCCCCTGTGATCTTGGTACTGGTGAGTGATAAAACGTGGGTTTAAGGTAAAAATAGCTGACAATACTAAATCTGTAACTATTCATAAAATTTCTGTACCAATTTAATTGGCATTCATTGTTTAACAATTAAATTTCATTAAATAGGGAATTGCCTCCCCATTTAAACACATTCCTACAATTCTATATGTATTATACATGTGACATTCAGAAAATTTGAGTAGTTATTCTACCAATTACCAATACTGAATAGCTACAGCTTCTTTAGCAATCATATTAAATACACTGATAACATTTTAGAAAAGGAAAATTTTCATTTTCTTCATATGAAAGAAAAAGTTAAATTTAAGTGGGTAAATTACAAGTTACATGTATGTGTATATAAACAAACATAAGCAAAGGGAATGCAATTCCCAAAGTATCTTGAATTAAGAAAAAAATGAAAAAATACATAACAAAGTAGTACTTTCAAGTGGTGGCATGTCATAGAAGACATGCTATGAGATATTTTCAGCTTTTTGAACTTTTAAATATTCAACCACAGTTAACAATTACTACAACAAATGAAATATCAGATAAACAATTGATGACAGAAAATAACATTGTTAAATTTTTGTGCAAAAACTTGAAAATGTTTTTATACTTTGTTAATCAGATTTGACAACGAAAGGAAAGAGGAAGGAAGGAAAGAAGGAGGGAGAAAGGCAATGAGATATATGACACTTGGCATTCACTATGAGATAATGTTTCCTTGTTACACGGTAGATAAAAAAGTCATAAAGGAGCAAAACATTAGGTTCCTTAGAAAAGATTAAACAGAATAAGTACCTGAGGAGCTTAATATATGTATTTCAATAAAGAAGAAAACATTCAACAGATAAACTAATACAAAGCAAATAATTGTTCAACTCTCTGGCACTTTTATTAGTTGGGAATCATTTGGAGATATATGATAGAAATCTAACTCAACTGGGAGAAAATGGGATTTTGGCTCACAAATCAGGAGTCTCATTCTAGTTTCTTTTCATTCTTTATCTCTGTGGGTTATGCCCTCAGACGAGCTTTGTCATTAGGCTGTCTGAAAGAAGCAGTAGCTCAGATATTTCCAGTCTCAGGACCCCAGCTCAAATCTGTAAAACATCTGGGAAGAACTCTGGACAACATGGGACACCATTCATCCATGAAATGACAGTGGCCAAGAGTAGAATTCAATAATTGGCATGTATTTGGAAAGGTCTCCACTCCCAACACCAATTACTGTGTGCAGAAAGAGATTTCACATAAAAAATAGCTATTCAGTTTATGTCTAATGGAACATAAAAAGCTATCCTAAAAGAAGGTAGCTTTCATTTCTAATTAACAACTTTTGGTTTTCTTGAAAATTAAAAATCACTAAATATTTTCACTCTATATTTTTATAGAAAGTTCATTCAATCGTATTGTACAGTTATGCCACAAGAGGTCTGAGTACCAACCTGGAAGTAGAACCCATTTCCTTTTGTCCTGGGGACCATTACCTTTTCAAGACATTAAGCAGGAAAACTAGTCTCAAAATCTGACATGATGCAGTTAAGGACATAAGAAATAAAGTATGAGAAGTATAGCACAAGTATACATAAGAAGTGTAGCAGAGAGGAGGAGAGTGAGGTCTTCCTTCTAGATGGTTCTAATAATAATACATTAGGCTAAGGAGTATTTATGGTAGATGATATTTTTATCAAAAAAATTTAAGACTCACTATGCCAGAAAAAAATTAATATTAATATATTTTTAAGTGTTTTGACCCCTTAACACCCTATGTAAATAGATACCTTCCCTCAACGTATATGAGAGATCAAAGTATATCTTCTATGTATTACCTAAGACTGGAATCAGTTATTTTCTGAAGTGAATAATGCTGGAAGAAAATAATAACTAGGACTCTAATGACAAATAGTTTTCTCAAACCATGTTATATTAATTGAGGGTGATTTCCTCCCTCAATTTTATATGCTTTTATTTAAATAGCAGTGAAATCTCTTGGGTCTCAAGTAAACTTGTTATCCCATTTTTGCTGCCTGCCAGGAAATGGTTTAGGAGACTTGTTCACTGCTGAGGGCTGGACTCATTTCTTTGAATGCCATAGACTGCACAGGAGCTGCAGATTAGAGTAGGAGTTGCGATGCCTAATTGTGGGGTCATCTTTAAGGCATGGATGTTGTGTGTAAGAAAACAGTCTACATAATCAGATCATTCCTTTATAAGCAAACCACGCTCACCTATCCCTTTATTAATTATCTTTTTAAAAATCTTTTTAAACTTATCCTGCCCATCCTTTTAACTTCTGCTTAAGGCTCATTTCAAAGGATTCCCATCCAAACACTGAAACTAGATAACCCACACCCGCATGTTGGGGCAGATGGGTTCAAGTGTTGTTTATCCTTTATTATAAGGTTTAAGGTTGTTGTAGATGCTGAACTAAGACCATTCATAGCATTAACTCATTCACTCATTCCTTCTCTAAATAGTGCCCCCTTGTGTTCCACGTACTGTTCAGAATGCTAGCGACAGGTCTAAGTCATTTATATTTACCATAATGATTGATTCATAGTAAATTCCTCTTATGTGAATTGACAAGTAAATAAATGAGAAAGCACATATGTATAGAAATGGAATGCACTATGATGTTGGAAGAGAAAATTGCTTATAAACCCAGACAAAGAAGAAAGGACACAAGTGATGTTACTACAAAATTCTGATAGAAGGAAGTTACACCAACACATGGCACCAGTGCAAGAAATTTTATGAGAAAACTCAGGACCAGAAATAGTGCTCTGGAAATAGTTTCCTTTTACTGCAAGGAAATAGTGTTTTAACTCCACAGAAATATTTGAAAAATTGCAGGTCTTGCCTCCACAAACCATATATTTGAGATAGAGAAAATTAAATACTACCTTTCACTGTCATTCAATAAATAATACCTAAAATGTTGTGATTATTTACTATTCTTTAAAATAAACTCTGTTTAAAAAATCACTGAGAGCTCTTTGTTTACAGGGATTTTCCTTTGAGTTCTTTCTTCATTCTTTTGACATGTAAATTTCCCAAAATCTTATCCATATTTCTCAAATCAGAGCAATTGTGTGCTAACAAAATGAAGCAGCAACACACAAAGCTATTTGGCAGCAGTGGTGAGTCTGCAATTGGTATCGAGTTTTGCATTTCCTCCTAACTGTGGCCCAGTGCAATGGTTCTGATGAGAACCCAGAATCTGATTGCATTTGGTGAAATCTGGGTCCAACATTTCCATAGTGCGATCTACAAATAAGTTTTCACTTTTCTCATTTGTGTCTCAGTTTCCAAATCTATATAGCAAGGAGAATGATTGTACTTGACAGTAGTAAACCATTTAATAGCATATGTGTGTGTGTGTGTGTATGTGTTTTGTAGCTTTCTCCAACACTGAAAGGAGACTCCTCTTCTCTTCAAGTGAAGCAACATACAACCCCCTTCTATTCCAGCTCTCACTTCAAACTCAGGGATATTTGGAAGATACTCAGTACTGTTGATTAAGTCCAGGTATGTGTTCTTATGTTTTAATTTCCTTGACTAAAAGTTAATATACACTAGTGAAGCATGAACACAATAAAAATAATAAACACTTGTTTGGAAAATGGAAGAATGTGAAACTCGTGGCAGGCAGACTCACCAAGCAATGACTGAATCCTTCTGCGCTGGAGTTTTTAAGGCTCTTCACACTTTCAGAGACGTAACAAATTTCATGACTGGTCTTGGCTCTATCTTCTGGAAAGAATCCTTGTCCATTGAGCTCCATGAAATAGCTGCTTCCATGTTGAAGTATCTTCCTTGCATATTTCTTTCCACAGATGCTTTTGAGTGAACATTTGAGAGGATTTTTCTCCCAGAGAGCAATATAAGTTTAAGCCCATTATTGTAAAATAAGTTTATGAACATGCAGATGATATACAAAAACTCTGCACATGTTTATTTTTAAAGGTGTTGATTGAAAAATTATATGTGTATTATGTACAAAATATTTTGAAATGTGCATGCATTGGCTAACCTAAGGTACTTAATATGTGCATTATTTCACATACATAATTGCACAAGTTTAATGTATTTTTATGAGTTTTAATATACAAATACACCTGTGATACAATCACCATAATTATTAAATACACCTGTTGCCTCCAACCATTTCTTTGTGTCCCTTTGTGATTTTTTTTTGTTTTTCTTTTTTGTGAGGGGAGGGGTAAGAGCCTTAACATAACTTCTATGTGTTTAAATTTGTATGTGAACTCTATCAACATGATAGCTATGGACGCTACATCACAAAGCATATTTCTGGAACTAATTTGTCTTACATAACTGAAATTTTAAAATTGTGGAGCAATAATTCTTCATTTCCCCCTGGAAACCACCATTCTACTCTCTGCTTCAATGAGTATGACTATTGTAGAGACATTATATAATGGACTCATGCAGTATCTGTTCTTTTGTGAGTGACTCATTTCACTGAGTAATTGACTTCTCCCACATTACAAGACCCTTGATGTCTGTCTGCAAAACAGCCAGTTCTTTCCCAAGCTCATTTATTTCTCATTATACTCAGTCAAATACATTAAATAACATCGAGGACACACAAATCGTGACATTTTCTCCCAACCTTCTTCCCTTTGAGCTACAATTTTGGTAGAACCTTGGTCTTCAAATGTTTCAAATTTTTCAATAGATGGCTGGAGCAGTGGCTTAGCAGTTGGAGCGCTTGCCTGGCAGGTACAAGGAGCCAGGTTTGAACACCAGATCCACATTCACAACTGTGTTGGAGAAACAAAGGCCAGTTGAAAAACAAAATAAAGTTGATTTCCCCTTTCTCTCTCTCTCTCTCTTTAAAAATAGAAATATTTTAAACAAACATTTAGCCAAAGTGTAACATCTTTCCAGCATTTTAGCATCAGATTTTTTTTTTTTTTTTGGATCCAAGTATTGAACCCAAGGGCACTTAATCACCAAGCCATATCCCTGGTTCTGGCTCTTTTTATACTTTATTTTGAGACATGATCTTGCTAAGTTGCTAAGGCCTCACTAAATTGCTGAGGCTGGTTTTGAACTTGAAATCCTCCTCCCTTAGCCTCCTGAGCCACTGGAATTACAGGTGTATGACACCATACTCGACTCCAATATCTAATTCTTCTTTTTTTAATTTTCTTAATTTTTTTCTTTTTTATTAGTTTAACATAGTCTTACATAATAAAGGAAATCACTGTTACACATTCATGAACACATGGATATGACAAAGCCAGCTAAGGCTGATGCCAGTTCATAATTTCCACCCTTTCAGTTCTTCCTGCTCCCATGTTTCCCCTACTTTACTCCCATGTTGTTTTGGCTTCTCATAGATCTCAAGGGTTCCAAACTGGATTGATAATCCCCCTACTCCTTCCCACCAGCTGCCTTGATATTCCCCCTAATCCTTTCTTCCCCTCCCTCTACCCCTCCCTTCACCCTCCAGTGTCATAGCCATGGTTCCCCTTCCTCATGTAAAAAATCCACCCATGTTGAGGTTATTATTTAGCTTAGCCAACTATCAGTCTGTTTCTGATTGTATTCTAGCTTCCACATATGAGAGAAAACATTCAGCCCTTGAGTCTCTAAGTTTGAGATATTTCACTGAGCATAATTTTTTCCATCTCCATCCATTTGGCTGCAAATGCCTTGATATCTTTTTAATAGCAGAGTAGAACTCCATTGTATATATGTACATCTGTTTCTTAACTGCGTGCTGCAAAAAGGAGACTTTAAGAACATAGTAATTCTATCCATTCCAGTTTGTGATGATGAACAAAGGGCATGGAGACATGGAGAAAGGTTTTTTCAAATTAGGGCTGGAAGCAGCACATTTCACTTCAGTTCACATTCTTTGTATAGTAGACAAGCACAGACCAGACTTAACTCTAGTGGAGGCTGAAAAATGTAATCTAACTATATGACCAGGAAGAAGAAGAAATGGATTTTAATGAGGGCATAGCAGTGTGACCACCTTCTCATGGATTTAGAATGTATTCTTATTTTTTACCCTGATGATAAGAACAGACCTAGAATTTTTACTATGGGTTCCATCAGAATTTTTTTTCAGGAAATTACCTATTTTGAGTTGTACAAATAAGGATTTCTCACCATTTATAGATATAAATCTTAGGTGGAAAAAACATACATTTTTTAAAATTGCAATATGAGATTAAAGTCTGAAAAAAAATAAAATGAGATTTTATCATATTTGCCTGTAGGAGAAATAATAATTACCACTTTTTAACAGATTATCCAGTCAGTCTTCATATCATTGAATCACAGTGTGATAGTTGAACATCATCCAAAATTTCCTGTGTATCTTTGAATTCAAATATTCCAAGAAACATTAATTTTATTTAAAGATCTTTGAAACTTTTTGAACAGAAGGTAAAACTTACAAAAGCATTGCACTATAGTTAATATATATGGAGAAAAGGACAAGACATATGAAATCACAGTAGATTCTAACTCAAAGATTTCAGAGATCGTTTCTTTCTTCTCCTTTGACTCTCCAGCATCAGACAGGAGTGGAGCAAGTAAAAGGTGCAAAATATATGAACCAATGAGTTTAAGAATGATACATGAATCAGAATAGCAGCCATCATAAAGGGCTATAGAAACTCAAATTCTCCTAGCAAAATCACTGTTATTATAAGTCTGAAGTGCATGGCATATATGTGGTAATATTCCAAATAATAAGGGTCATTTTTATAATTATCAATGAGATCCAATCATGTTATTTGACTTTTACATTTGATTTTTATATTTTAATTTGCTGAATAGAAAGTATTTGCATGGCATTTAAAGACTTGGATAGCATAACACTTTTTAAAACAGAATGAGAAATATGACCAAATATGAAATTATATTAGTGTAGTATATGTTTAAGATAATTATTTTGTGAGAAGTCCACACACTTGTAAAGTATTAGAAAAATGCATTATAGCAATCAGTATGTTTTTCCACTAGCAATGACTTACTAGGATAAATAGCTGTAAAACAAAGTTTGATGGTTCAATTAATTAATGGGAACAGAAAACAGTGACATATTATAAATGTCCCCAAACAGTTTGTTAAATGATATTATGCAGGTATATTTGTTAATATTTTCCAAATTCATCTGGATCTGAATATTATTAGAGAAAAATCAAATGAATAGTAAAGTTATTAGATAATGCATATAGAGAAAGAATGAACTAGTAAAGTTAGTATATTGCAGATGAATTAAAGAAAAAGAACCAAATTTTTTCTGAATCATCCATTATTTTTTTAAAGAGAGAGGGACAGTGAGAGAGAGAAAGAGAGAAAGAATTTTTATTTAGTTTTTCATGTGGTTTTCGTTCCTTGGAGACTTCATTGTATATGTAGTGCTGGAGTTTGAACCCGCGTACTCGCGCATGCTGGGCAAGTGCCATAACTGCTGAGCAATCGCTCCAGCCCCTGAATATTCCAGTATTTTGAACATAAAAATTGTTAAATGTATTACTAAAGAGATGAAGAACAACATAGAAGGATTGTGGTAGACTGAATCTACCTATTTTTTATAGAATAAAATTATCAGAAATATTTATATCATCACTAACATTCAGATATTAAATATTAGTAAAATATTACTTACAAGAAAATATTTCTACCAGTCACATATTAGGTGAGGGAGACAGACTAAGGAATCTAACTCTGGTGCTAAAGTTATAATGGAATTTTCCTCTGGTCTATGATACTGGGTTTCTTTCCATGTTGAAGGACAGCAGTCTGAGACTCCAACCCATCCTACTCTGCATTATCTTACTCTAAGGTTCAACATCTGGACACATGTTACTTATATAACTAGATACATGTTCCCTCACTAAATTATATAGGTAGAATAGAAATTTTCCTCTCATGCTATAGATTATCTTTTTTTGTAAATGTGATTAAATGGCTGAGTAGTAAAGAAGGAAAATAGCAAGAACTTAGAATTAATATGTGATGGGAATGGCAAAGATGAAGAAAATAAACAACAATAGATGCTGGAGGGGCTGTGGAGAGATAGGCACACTAACACACTGTTGGTGGAGCTGCAGACTGGTACAGCCCCTCTGGAAAGCAGTATGGAGAATCCTTAAGAAATTAGGGATGACTCCACCATACGACCCTGCTATTCCACTCCTGGGTATCTTTCCAGGGGACTT
>PVKS010042178.1:0-15587 GCA_004027875.1 Aplodontia rufa
CCCCCCAAAACCACCCTCAGTGCCTAGCAGAGTTCAAGGTCCACAGTCACAACGACAAACGTTGAATGAATAAAAGTTTTCATGCTCAAATGTAGGTTGACTGATAAATGGAAATGATTACTCTAGGTTTAAGGTACACCATACACCATGCCAGCAGGGGATGTGTAAAACTAAAGGAAAGTGGCAGGCCTGGCCAACTCAGTTGAAGTCTCCTTCATCATAACCTCTACACATCACCTACTCAGCCAGGACTGGAAGGTGCTCAGAAAATGAAGGTGTTACACAAGAGCAGACACGGCTTGTCAGCACCTGTAGGACTCTCCCAGAGCTCCTGCCACAATATGTGGATGCTGCTGCAGCACCCACGGGGAGCAACCATGAGGGTGAGAAGGGCAAAGGGAGCCCAGGAGACTCCACCGGGAGATGATGATTACCCAGTGGCTGCTCCTCATTGGCAGAGGCCATCCTTAAAGACGGTCAGGTTAAATTACAGCCAAGTCAAGTGAAATCAGAGGACAGGGAAGATATTTTAGCCATTACACTCACCAACAAAAATTCATCCCACCCCAATCAGCACTGACCATTTCTACGTCCCAGACAACATGGAGACTAAGTCAGAGAAGGAAAGCTTCTTGTGGACCAGTCTCATCAGGCAGACCACAAAGCAACAATTGTGATTCAAGGAATCACACTTATGCAACAGGAATGCCACAAAAAGGTGTCTCAACTATACATTTTTACCAGGCTTCAGTGAGCACTTTCTCTTTACCAAGCACTGGACCAGACACAGTGGTTGCTATGGTTTGAGTCCCTCAGGGTCCATTATGAGTAATGGCATGGTCCCCCGTGCAGGATAAGACATAGAAGAGAGATAGGAATTGCTAAAATGATGTTCTTGACTGAGTTAAAGGGAATGTGGCCTAGAACACAAAGAGAAGGATTTTCTGTAAAAGGAATATGGACATTTGATCAATAGTAGCATCTATAGAAAGAGGCTAGTAGGGACTAACTGGGACTATGATTAAGCTTCAGTTGTCTCATTTATAATGACAGCATAGGTAGGCTTGTTGGAAGGCCTGAATGAAATTGTCTTTATTAAGTATTTAAAATTAAGCCACACTGAGCGGTGGCTCAGTGGTTACGGAACTTGCCTGACATGTGCGAGAACACAAGTTCAAATCCCAGCACCACGTACACAATGACGTGCAGGGCAACAAAAGCCACATGAATAACTAAATAAAAATTCTCTCTCTTCTCTCTCTCAATATCCCTCTCTCGATGTCATTCCTCCACGAACTACCCATTTAACACATGAGTTCTTCTGGGGGAAACTGCAACAGGTGAACCCAAGGTGGTTTATCTATGCTTTGGCATGACCCCTGGATAACAAAGTTTACATACATTGATTGCTACTGTTTTGATAATGTTTCCCCCTCAACTGTATCTCTATATACTTCTAATAAAAAAATAAAATAAAAAATAAATAAATAAAAAATTAAGTTACACAGTAGGTGCTCAATGAATGAGTACATGTATGAATCAGTCAGATTGTTCAGGAAAACTGAGGCCCCTTACTGTATGAGTAGGTTTACAGATAGAGGTTAGAGATGGACCCAGCCACTGGGAGAGCCAGCGAGAGTCTCCGACAAGCTCAGTTTAAGCAACAAAGTGATTGGTGAGTGTTGCTTCAAATCCCACACAAGACCATCTGCAGTGGCTGTATATGTCCCGGAAGTATATTAACTGCTCTTCTGCCTTCCAAATCTGCCTCAACTTGTCACTCATTAGCAGACAGTTTCTGCTGGTAGAACTACGTAGAAAAAGGAGTCTGGGCATGTCATTCTTGGATATTCCACAAGGTAGAAAAAGTTGTGCAAGTTGATATCAGTGATGCTTGTTGACCTCAGACATCCAGGATATTATGCATGACTGCATGTACGATGAGAGCACCATTCAAGGCTCCAGTCACTCAGCAAGGAAAGGAAGTCACACAGCTTCGCAAACAGTAAGCATGATTCCAACTTCTAACTTGTAACTGATACACACTTCAAAATATTTTAAACTAGTCAACCACCTCTCAGTTTATCTTCTTTATATGATAAACAGGCTCAAGTATCATTCTCAGAATATGATTCTGTCAATAATTAAGGTAAAGTAAACATTTTTGTCTTCCAACAGTGTTAAAACAAGAGGCCTGAAAACTCATTTTGGGTTCATAATAATATTTTACAAATATTTAAGGAGGAAAAGAATTGTACTTTTGGGTCTATGAAGTTTTCATCATTTTAAATAAGCACTTTGGCTATTCCTATAATTCTCTTTAATTGGTATCTCACCTGAAAGACAATTTTCTAGTCTGGATGTTTCCTGTGTATTGCGAACTTCAGAACTAATAATTACCGAGCAATTATCATGTGGTACATTGCCTTCAGTAATTTCCATGCATTTCCTAATTTAAACTTCTCAGTCACATCAAAAATAGGCATTGCACTGAGACTCAGAATTGAAATCATCAACCCAGGGATCCTTGTGAAAGCTAGAATTCAAAACCACTTCTACTAAGTCCAAAACCCTCCATAATTATAAATAGTGCATTGTACAATATTTTAGGCCAGGAAAAATCTGCCTGCAGATTCTCATAACACACATGCACACATGCCATGCACATGTATGCTTGCAAACTCACACTGATCTTCCCCATTTTTTACTTGACATCCAGGAAGCTCATGCACAAATTTAGTGTACAATGTCATTAACTCTAGCTAGTCTTATGTGGTTTTCAATTCTCTATTTCTATGATCTCTCCTATATGTGTATGCATATATATTTCTCATGATAATTACTGAATATCATTAAATAATATTATGGAAGTTTGCATTCATGTCTTCATTTGTCTTTATCACTGATCTGTTTGAGATAATCCTCATCTAAAACAATAAGAGAGCATCTTAAGTGATGAAAGGGAAGTTTTCTTTTATCATGACCAATTTAATATTTTATTTATGAATTATTAATTTTCTAATTATTATTGTATTATCCATACACATACCAATAGTGTTGCCTTTTAAAAAGTATTTCAAGAGAAAAAATATGCACACAGGCAATTCTGTGATAAATAATGCACATTGATCAAAAGTACCCATTTTGAAAACCTATTAGATATATTGATCTGATTTTAAAAGAGAATCTGCTGCTGATGGAGCAAAGTGATTCACTACTTGCAAGAATAATGAAAACAAATGCAAACTAAATGAGTCTCCAGGCATCCCAAGGACCAATGGAAAGATTAAAGAGTGAATGGTAGAGTGAAAATCAGATTATATGTGCTTATATTACCAAGCTGGTGACTTAGGAATCATTAGATGAACCATTTAGATGGAATTGGCTGCTTGCTATGACGATCTGCCTGCCATCAATAGAAAGTATGTCTACAGAAACTGTGTTCACAAGGTGCCCAAGATGTAAGATATAGATGACCAGTGATATTGGAAGTGGTTATATTAGCACCAATTGATCAGTTAGTTTCTTAACTAGATTCCAGGCTTACATGACATGGTAGTGTCCCTATCTCCAAAACTGGCATGGTTTCCCAGAGAGCTGGTCTAGCTTGCCCCTCTGACATATCAGAGTCTGTCTGTAAAGCCTGGCCCTGTGACATGGACCCTGAACAACTTTCCATGATGCAAATGCTTTTCCTGACTTCTCAGTAACACCTAAACTTAAATTCACCTTCTCTGGGGTCCACACTCCTGTGAGGGCCTCATTAGTTCTCTATTGGACCCCTTGCTATCTCTTCATGTCAATGTCTTCCATCTGCTTAGACTATAAACAATCATTACAGCCCCTTTGGACATGGTTCTTTGCCCACAGCTGGAACTTCTGCTATTAGTACCTCAACTGGGCCAGGTTCAAGGCCTGATCCTGTCCAAGAATGAGCTCCAGTGACAGAACACACTGTGGTCACTGGTGACCACAGATTCCTTAAATACAACTCTTAGGGGGTTTACAGATGAACATTTGCATTATATTTTAGGTATGCCTAAGATGCATTTGTTCACCTTTTTAATCCAAGTTGTATCATGCTCAGTTTCTAGATGAACATTTGACTTTTTTAACCACTATATAGGTCTCCTGTGAGGCTTTTTCACTCAAAGTGAGAATTTGTCTTTCCTACTGCTTGAAATATCCATCTGTGCTCCAGTCTAATAGGCCATATTAGTCACAGTGTATACATTGGAATTGGCTTGTCAAAACCACCAGAGAATCAAAACATCTCTTCCTCTGAAACCTGTGAGGATATTCCAAGTTTACTTTGGTCCTCACAATTAAAAGTTTATTGTATTCTTTTCTCTTCTCTGGAACCTGATCCCTATTAGGTTCAAAGTCACCAATTTCAAAACAAATATTTTATATCATCCTCTCTAAAATGTGAATGTTCGTGTGTCTCTGTGACTCTGCTTTACCAAAAAATTTAAGGAAGCACCATGCCAATTTAAAGCAAAATTGGAAATATGGGAGAACCATTTCTTTCTTGGGCCAATCCAGTGAGAATCTGTGCTAATAGAGGTCCTTAAAATAATTCCCTTTTGAAATCTGGACCCTCAAGCAAATATACTAAAAATAAGATTTTTTCACAGTAAACCCCACACCATCTCCTAGCTTAGTTGCAGCTGTTGGCCTTAAATTTAAAACCTGGATGATAAAACTTGATTATGATGCAGGAGCTTGAATATTGGCACAGCTGTTTTGTTGGAAACACCAGAGTGCGAGAATGTCTAGCAATAGGAAAAAGCAGTACTGGGTTACTTGTGCTTGAACAGAATCTGCCCTGAGAACCTGGCAAATCTTCCTACAAACCACCAGTGCAATAATGTCAGTGCCACAAAAAGGAGAACTTGCATCTCACCCTCCAAAGCATGCACTGCGGGCATGCCATTGCTGGGGCACCTGCTGCAATCAACTGGCAAAACTGAAGTGTATCCCTTAACTGGGCAGTCTGCCCAGTGCCTCCAACATCTGCAAGCCACCAAGGCACTGTTATTTTCTAAGGTAATTTTGTTAATGGAGCTACACTTTCCTCATAATCATAATAGCTTATCCCAAACTCAGCTCTTCTACAGCAGTTTTCAAGTAGAGTCAGAGCCTTGAGTCACATGAACAGAAGGCAACAGCAGTAGCCTCTTGTGCGTTGTGCTGGTGGACATTTCTACCCAAGGAGTGCTAAGCACACGTTAACACCGCACCATCTTGCCCAAACTCAGAGGTTCACTGTGAAAGGTACAAAACGGACCTTTACTGCCTGTAGGCTGGTTTAATTGGCACATATAATCCCATTGTGAAATACTAAGTCAAATTGGTCTTTAGAAAGGTGGTGGGGATTTTTGTTTGTTTTCGGTTTTAGCAGGTACTAGGGATTGAACCCAGAGGCAGAGGCACTTAACTACTGAGCCACATCTCTAGCTTTTTTTTTTTTTTTTTGAGATAGTGTCTTGCTAAGTTGCTAAGGCTGGCTTTGAACTTGCAGTCCTCCTGCCTCAGCCTCCCAAGTCACTGGGATTACAGGTGTGTGCCACCAAGAACCCAACCAAGTGAAACCACATGGCTGTCCTCTATTTGAAGAAGGGGTCCTCTCTGATGGAAAATGCAACTTTGGTAGAATACACATGGAACAGTGAAGGATGGAAATCGATCTGGTTACTCAAATTAATGCTGGGTGATAATAGTGACCTTTGTGAACTATCATTATCACCCTAAACCCAATATCCTCTTGAGTCAGCTTTTCAAGTGCTACTGCTCATCTCAATTAACACACATTGAGAATTCCAGATGGCACAGTAATCAATGGAAAGGTTTATAAAAAGTAATTCTTGGCCCCAAACGTCACAGATAGGATTTCTGTGGAAATAGAGTACCCAGATGGAAATTTGCATTCAGGAAGGTTGTTGAGGCATAATACCTGGGACCAACATCTTGGAGGGAGGACGGCAGGAAGAGAGGAGGAATAACAGAACAGCACCATGGAGAAGATAAGCCACAATATATTCCCAACTAAGGCTTCAGTAGTCCCACAGAAGGCATGACCCGTAACTTTGTCTCAGATAGAAGCAAGACAACCAGTTCTTTATAAAGCTTAGTGACTGCCACTGTGTACAGATGAGGTGGCTTTCTTCAGCCAAGGGAAATTCCTGTGACACAGATGCCTCATCTTGAAAGGGGGTGAGGGGCCCAGGTAACACACTGTAACATCCACTACATCAAACAGGAGTGCAGACCAGTTTGTTTCAGAATTCATTCAAGGATTCTGCTACTTTTTTGTCACCCAGTCCAAGCACTGAACATTAAAACAGACTTGAGAGTCTTAAATGAGTCATTTACTTTAAAAACGAACAATAAAAGCTTTGTTGTGATTGTGACTAATTTTTTTTTTCCTGGAGGACATTTCTCAAACTCATATTCTCAAGAAGATGGAGGCAGACTGGTGACTTAAGTGAAATAAACTAAGTGTGAATTCAATGATACTAAAGAGCAGTTTACCCAACTCTTCTCCTTACACTCAGATTTTCCTAGCAAGGCATCTTCCTGCATATGAACAGTAAATGTTTTTCTGTAGCATCCTAAGATCACAGCCCCTACTACCTGTCCTGCTAGACAAAATGACAAAGGACCAATAATGTTTGCTAAGCAATTTCTACATCTCTGGAGCTATTACAAAAACTATATGCATTATCACCACTAATCCTTAAAATAACTTAATGGGGTAGGAATTGTCATTATTACCATCATTACATAGAGGATGAATTAATTTACAGAAAAGTTAGGTAATCAACTCAAGGTCCCTCAGATATGCATGGCAGACCCAAATTCCAAATCATAAGCATAGTTGTCATTTTAGTCAGCTTTTTTTGTTGCTGTAACCAAATGACCTGACAAGAACAATTTTAGAGGAGGAAAAATTATTTGGGACTCACGGTTTCAGAGGTCTTACTCCACAGATGGCCAACTCCATTGCTCTGGGCCCAAGATGAGACAAACATTAAGGTCTAAGGGTGTGGCCAAGGAAAGGCACTCAGGACATGGCAACAGGAAGAGGAGGGCCTCCACCCTTATCAAGGACAAACTATATGTCCCAAAGACAAAGCACCAGTGATCTCCCTCCTCTAGAAAAATCCTACTGGCCTGCAGTTACCAACCAATTAACCAACCAATTAATCTATCCAAGTGGATCAATGCGCTGATTAGGTTAAGACTCTCATAACCCAATCATTTCACCTCCTAAACTTTCTTGCATTGTCTCACACATGAGCTTCTGGGGGACACCTCATATCTAAAATATACACTTGTTTTGGATGTTCTCCATTTGTCCTTACAAACTCCTTCTCCATCCTTCTCCACATGCTCTGTGACCTAGGAAGGTGGTCCCTACAGACGCCATCAACCATGCTGTCTTATCTTCTAGTGTCCAGATCAGTTGACCAAATGGAGTAAAAAGTCAGAGATGCGAGGGTGGGAAGAGGCCAAGAGACAGGTGTTTATTACCTTGTTTACTGCATGCTACACCACAGGTCAGCTGGGACTCCTTCCTTCTACCCAAGATTGTTCCTACAGCTAGAGATGTCACTAGTTTCCAATCCTATTTACAACCTCTTCCCACTTCAAGTCAATATTGCTGACTCTAAGATGCTTCTCCATCCTTTGTTTATCTTCCTTCCCCCTGCCTGCAGATTTATAAACAGCCCTTTTATCAAACTTGCCTCAATTTCTTTATTTAAGGATGTTGTATATTTTTTTTCCTGCTGGGGTCCTAATAGTTTAGATGGATTTTTCTACGCACTATCACTCTCTCCATCAGAAATGGGATAGTTCACATGGACATATGGCGTATATCTTATGATATACAAAACACTAAGTTCATAAAACACCAACTTTCTATACTCAGTTAAGACATGGTGATCTTAATGCATATGCAGTAACTCCTTTAACACTGAGGATATCGATAAAGATGGGAGGAGAAGAAACAGACGAAAGGCAGGTGCACAACCAACCTGGCAACGGGTATTGACCCAAAGATGAAATGCAGGGGCTGGAGCGGTGGCTCGGTGGTTACAGCGCTTGCCTGGTGTGCGCAAGTACACAGGTTCAAACCCCAGCACTCACGTACACAACTAAGTGTCCAAGCAATGAAAACCATGTGAAAAACTCAACAAAAATTGATTCTCTCTCTCTCACACTGCCCCTCTAAAAAAATAAAAAATGAAATGCAACCTCCTACAGAGGACCCGGCTGGAGGAATGATGAATATGGACCATAAAGAGAGCCAAAAAAGAAACTAGTGAATAGAGGTCATGTGGCTATAGAATATATAGGAAAAGAGTAAGCTTACTTTCTCCCATTGTTCTTTTTAGCATTCTTTCCTGCCAATGTGAAAAGAACATGCCACCTAAAAGATTCTGGTCTCCTTATATTAAAACATAATTTCTTTCAGGTGATTGACTTTTCTGGATTCTTTCCCCTACCCAATCTCATTCCCTTCTCCAGATAGCAGACAGAATGTGATGCTGCTGTTACATCTAGGGATGGGGTAGGATGGAGGAGGGATAATGACCTTGGAGGCTCATGATAACTGCTGTAGAAATGTGTGGGCTGGTGTCACTTCTGGCCTGAGGCTTGGGATAGCCAAGGTCTACTGGGGCTGCCTGCAGGGGTTGTTATGTGTGAGGTCTGGAAGCTCAGCCAGGGGATTATTCTTGCATCTCTCTATTTTTCATCTTCTCACTCCTTCCCTCAGATACCTCTGAGAAGCTCTTCCATCGTATATATACTAGCCCACTAGAGAACATGATAATTTCTTAACCACCATGCACCAGTATGGGCTACCAGAAGCCAAGAGCACTGTCTTAGGCCCACGTGCCTGGGCATCTCCCTCAGCCACTTCCAAACTTAGGTTTAGAGTCACATTAGCTAAGACTTTAACTGAAACCAGAGCTTCTCTGGGAAGCATAAAGTTGTGTCAACTAGTATAAAGGTCAAAGAGTCAAGAAACATGACTCTTACCCTAGGATTTTGCCACTCTTTAAAATTAATATGGGTAGTTTACCCACTTGGAAGGGCCATACCCTTCTAAGTTATGGTCCACCGGAGGTGGAAAGGATCAGAATAACATCAAGGGTCACCTCTTATCCTTCTCATCTTTTCTTCTCAGATTTCTACTCTCAACCCTGGAGTAGTTTCCCAATGTCTTCTACAATTGGGAAGTGTCTTTTCCTCTTTCTCGTACCTCTTCTTTCTTTCTAAATTCAGTGGTATCCCTCCTCCTTATACACAGTTTCACCTTCTGATGTTTCATTTTCTTGCAATCAATCATGATCTGAAAACATTAAAGGGAAAGCTATAGAAATAAATAATTCATAAAATTTAAATTACATACTGTTCTGAGTGGCATACTGAAATCTTGCACTACCCCACATGGGATGTGAACCATTCCTCTGCAGAGTGTCCACACTGTATATGTTATCAACTCATAGTCACTGAATAGGTGTCCCAGTTATCAAATCAACTTCTCACTATGCCTGTGTGCCTGTGATCAGCTAACCCTCAGACTGTAGCCTCAACCATGTCACAATGCCTATGTCATTAGCCTTACCTCATCACATAGGTATGGTATCATCCTTACCAACCCCAAAAGCGTAAGTACAGTACAAGAGATGACTTTCACATAACTTCTATTACAATATATAGTTATAATGGTTCTATTTTGTTATTTTTTGTTAATCTCTTACTGTGCCTAATTTATTAAATAAACTTTATTATAATTGTTTGTATAGGGAAAAACATGCCATATGTGTTTGGGTCCTATTGTAGGTTCGGACATCCACAGGGAGCCTTGGGATGTATCCTTGGAAGATGAAAGGGGCAAATCTATTCTCTGGCCTCTTTTCTTTCTAATATGCATCAGTCTAAATGGGATTTCTCAAACTATTTCTCAACACTATTCACATTTTGGACCAGAAGAAGCCTTTGTTATGAGCAGGAGTATAGGATGGTAGGATACTTGGCAGGATTTTTAATATTCCCACTAGATGCTAATAGCCATCTTCCTACCTATAACAACTATAAATGTCTGTAGAGGAGACAAAAATTACCTTCAGTTGAAAATCATGGCCTAGAGTTAATTGGGGTGGGGTGAAAGCTGCAAAGCTTCAAGGGGTATATACAAGGTAATCAAAAAAAAGGAGGAAGGAAATAATGAAAGAAGAAGGAGAGAGAAGAGAGAAGAAGAAATAGAGATAATTCAAAAAAATATTTTTCTGCTACGTTTTTACCACTTCTGATTCCTCTCCTCCACTAGGGGCTTTTAATCTCACCTCTGTCTCTTCCAAGAAGGCAAAAGCTATATTCTATTGGAGAATCTATTTCTCTATCGATTTCATTCCTCCTTCTTCACACCCACACCTTAACCAGGCAAGTTACTTCCACTCTTTAAACCACAATTGCTTTGCCTGCAAATCAAGGGGGCTGGACAAAAAGCATCTCTAAGCTTTCTCCCAGATCTGTTATTCTGCAACTCCAAAGCAATACTTTTCCTTGTTGAAAAAACTCCTCTGGGAGTTTCATCATGGTGACCCATGGAAATGCTGAATGAAAAATCTCTCCGTGAATGTGGGACACCAATGGTGGGAAGAGTGCCTTACTGTGAGGTGGGTGAACAGAAAAATTTCTCCCCAAATTCATTACTATCCAAGGAAGGAAATTTAGTGACACAGAGCCATGCACAAGTTGAAAGTTCCAGCACCAGCTCCCCAGATGGTGGGCAGGGAATTTGCCCTGGAGGGGAGGAAGCTGCGCACACTTAAATAAACTCAGACACATCAGTTAGCACTCCGCAGAGCCTGGGCATGGGACTCTGGTGCTCTGGGGCTGTGGCAGTAGCAGAAACCGAGGGACTGCTTTAATACACACAAATTAGAGTCCCCTGAGTCTGATCGCATGAAGAAAGGGGGCATCTCCACCATTTTGAAACCTCCCAGAGGGCAGTACAGGAAACCGCTTCATGAACAGTGAACCCCAAACCACCAGATACAGAGTGGAATAGGAAGCTCAGTCTGGAGGAGTGGCTTCAAGTCCCCAGTGTTTTGACTGTCTGCGTTGGGGGCTGTGTGGGCCTGGTGGACCCTCCGAATTGGTCTGGTGACTTACGTTTAGAGGCTTCCCACCCCCTTACACACCCGAACTGCAGGTAGAGTCCGTGACTAGGATTCTGCTCAATAGGACCTAATCAGCCTGGGGAGGTTCAGCCTGCAGGTCCAACAGATACTTCCTGAAACTCTCAGGCAGGGTAGTGGCTAACATCACCTCAGAGACCTATGAACAGAAGGTGCAGCCTGGATCCAGTGCTTTCTTTTACTTTCAGACCCTAATTCTCTGTACAGAAACAATCTCATAGATCCTGGGCTCCCCAAGTGGGACTGGGCTTCCATGCCCCCTAGTGGTTTTGAGACCTCCACAAACACTGATATAGCTGGGCTGTTGTCTTCTTAAATCTGCCTCCCCTTGTTGGGATTGTGACTGCCCTACAAATCATCTCTTAGGGAAACTGGGGACCTCAAGACACCCAAGGGTGGGGTGATAATGGTCCCAGATGAGCTCAGTTCAGGCCAGCCACTCTCCTTGGAACAGCAAGAGTCCCTTACAGCTGCAACAGGAACCACAAGACTCCCAGCGGCTCCTGAGTCCCTGGATGAAGTAGGATGGGAGTTTTGGCAGGCAGACACTAAACTGCCCAAGACTGCAACTCGGGTAGCCCTGAAGTCTGTTCTCACAGCAAGCAAGGAAGGTGAATGTTTGCAACCCCTCTACAGGAGAAAAATACTGGGAGGCCTCCTGGGAATCTTGCTGTCAGCTGAGATCACCAAAATTCATTCCCTCCAACAAATTTAACTGGGAAGTGACTCCACCTAGAAGTCAGTTATGAACACATACCCCATGGTACATTTTGTCCTCAGTGGTAATAATTTATAAACTTTAACCTTTCCAACACCTTTTTTTTGTTATTGTTCTCTTGAAATTAGTGTTCCATGGTATGTGCATTTTTGTTTGTTTGTTTGTGTGTGTGGTTGTTTTTTGCTGTCACTGTGATTTCTTGTGTTTGTCTGCTGTTCATATTGCTGGGGTTAGACCTGTGGCTGACTGCAATATTGCAAACTAGTCCTCAGTCTCCATGGGCTGAAAAGACCCCCACTATCTACCACCCTTTTCTTCCCTTTACTCTGTCAATTCCTAAACTGTATTCTAATCTCTACCATCCTCCCTCAGAGTCATTACCCCACTCTCATCCCATTTCTATATTTTCCTTATTTTTAGCAGAATAGGCTACATCATCTCTACTACCATATAGCTCTATATCACAAGTTCCATACTACCTTCCTACCTCATTCCCTTTGTTCTCTAGATTTTCTTTTTCCTTCACCTATAGAGGTACTGATAAACTGAAGTGAACACTATACTTGAAAACAGGTGATTGCTTGCTAGCCGAGCATAGTATAAGACTTCTCATGGAAGAAAACTGCTAATCCAATTGTTCCTATAGGTGCTATTCAACGCTATAACAGCCATAGTTGACATTGTCTGTTGTATACATTGGCTGGACATATTGACTTCTACTCGCTATCCCCTGAGATATTGGAAAACCTAAATGTCCACAATACTTCACAGATTGGGGTGACAGTCATTGAACTGTGCTACCCAAATTGTACCCCAGCCCAACTAAGCAAAGAGATTAATAAGTTCCAATACCATCAGCAAAGATTCCAACAGAAATATTCAGTGACTGACCTCAGGGCACACCCCCTGTAACTGAAAATGAGGAAAAGGGGAAACAATCCTCCACCACAACCCCAAAGCTCTCCATCCAAGGAGTCCAATGTCTGAGTCCTAGATGAAAAACCCAGAAAAATGTATCAACAACATGATTAGTGATTCAATCAAAGAATTAAAAGAAGATTTTTAGAAAGAGATAAGAAAGCAATTTCAGGAGATAAGAGACCTAGACATTCTGTAAAGAGATGTAGCAGAGCTCTTAGAATTGAAAAATACAGTCAATCAAATCAAAAGCTCATTGGAAGACACTAATACCAGAGGAAATTCAGTAGAAAATAGAACCTCAGCTCTCAAAGAAATAACATCAGACAATAAAGACAGGCTGAGCAATGTTGAGTTCAAGGAGGATAGACAAGAAAAGAAGCTTATTGAGCATGATCACAACTTCCAAGTAGTATTTGACCAGATGAGAAGAAATAAAATGAGAGTAATTGGGATTGAAGAAAACATTGAACAACAAATAAGAGCATTAAATATCTTCTGGGGCTCTATCCATTTCCCCCACTCTGGGGGAAGTCTGCTCTTTTCCCTATGCTTTACTTTCTATAAAATAAAGTCTGTCTAGTATGCTTGCCTCCGTGTCCCTCAGTTTAATTCTACGACTCTGAGAGGACCTGAACCTGAACCTGACATCCACAAAACCAGCATCAGATTGGGGCACGTCCTGGATATGCAGGATATGGATAAGATCACCACCAAGGTAAACTCTCTGCAAGCACAGCTCAGCTTGCATCTTTCTCTCTCTTTCTGGAGAACAATAAACTGGGTATCCATCGGTCACTTAAATACAATTAGCATGACCGCCAGTCTTAAGACTCAGATGACAGGTTTCATGTCCTTTTTACAGTACCTAAACCCCTGCCTTTGGGTTAGGCATGTTAGGCTCTGTAAGAATCCTTTCCAAATTCTCTATCCTGGCTTGGAGTATGTCTGGTGTTAGTAGACAGTTTTGCCCTTTAATCCTGGTTAACAAAAGAGTAGCAATCCAATCCCAAACCTAACAGAAGACAGGAAATAACTAAGATCAAAGCAGAAATCAATGAAATGGAGAATTAAAAAAAATACAAATTATCAAGAAAAGAGTTGGTTTTTCAAAAAGATAAACAAGATCAATAGACCTCTTGTCAACCTCACCAAAAGGAAAAATGAAATGAAGCAAATCAACAAAACCAAAGAAGAAAATGTCGATATCACCACTGACTCAACCAAAATCTAGAAGATTATCAGAACTTATTATGAAAAATTATACTCTTCCAAATTTGATAATCTGGAAATGGACAAATATCTTGCCACATACGACATTCCCAAATTAATACAGGAGGACACTGAAACTCTAAACTAATCCAATCTCAGGTAGTGAAATCAAAATAGCTATCAAGGGCCTTCCAAAAAAGAAAATCCCAGGACCTTTACAGAAGAATTTAACCAACCCTCTACAAGCTTTTTCATGAAATTGAAAATGTTGGAACCCTCCCAAACACTTTTTATGAACCAAATATAACCCTGACACCAAAATCCAACAAAGTCACACCAAGAAAAGAAAACTACAGACCAATTTCTCTGATGAACATAGATGCAAATATCCTTAATAAAATTCTAGTTATCAGAATCCAAAAATACATCAAAAAGATAATATATCATGATCAAGTGGGCTTCATTCCAGGAAAGCAGGGCTAGTTCAACATATGCAAATCAATAAATGTAATTCACTTCTTAAACAGAATTAAAAATAAAAATCATATAATCATCTCATTTGATGCGGAAAGGGCCTTTGATAAAATTCAACACCTATTTATGCTCAAAACTTTGGAGAAGACAGGATCAAAAGAAGATAGATTAATTTTGTAAGATCCATTTATGACAGACCCATAGCCAACATTATGCTTAATGGAGAAGGACTGAAAGCATTTCCACTGAATTCAGAAACAAAACAAGGATGTCCACTTCCACCACTCTTATTCAATATAGTCCTTGAAATCCTACCCAGAGCTATCAAACAAGAGAAGGAATTCAAAGGAATTTGAATAGGGAAAGAGGAAGACAAGCTGTCCCTATTTGCTGATGACATGATCCTATACCTAGCAGACCCAATAAGCTTGATCAGAAAACTTCTAGAGGATTTTATAGATTCTGGATATGAGACCCTTGTCTGAGGAATCATAGTCCATGATACTCTCCATTTCTGTAGGAAACCTCTTGACTCTTTTGATTGTTTCTTGGCAGTACAAAAGCTTTTTAGCTTTATGGCATCCCATTCACTGATTTTTTACTTTATTTCCTTCACTTTCGGAGACCTGTTGAGAAAGTCTTTGCCTACTCCCAAATGTTGAAGTGTTGGACCAATTTTGTCTGCTATCAGTTGCAACATAGCTGGTTTGATACCAAGCTCCTTGATCCATTTTGATTTGATTCTTGGGCAAGGAGAAAGATATGGGTCTAATTTCAACTTCCTGCAGGTGGAAGATCAGTTTGTCCAGCACCATTTGTTGAAGAGGCTGTCACTTCTCCATGTAATATTTTGTCCCCCTTTGTCAAAAATCAGATGTTTAAAGACTTCTCACCAGAGGACATTGATCAAGCCAATGAATACATGAGAAAGTGCTCTAAATCATTAGTAATCAGAGAAATGCAAATGAAAACCACATTAAGATATCACCTTACACCAGTCAGAATGGCAAAGATGAAGAAAATAAACAACAATAGATGCTGGAGGG